>OX387254.1:6063780-6128780 GCA_947562095.1 Branchellion lobata | reverse complement strand
GCCTTGTTCCCAACACAAGCAGCACCACCAGTTTCTTCCAGCAACTGGACACCCCATACGACACCTCCACATCGCATCTTCTCTTCAATACCACCGTCGGTGCCTACGACTACACAGACCCCACCAACATGGCCAAGTGTGGCTACCCCAGGCCTGACTCGTGGTACATGCTCAGAGACCCTACCGACAAACACATGCCCTGGCCTGGGTTCCTCCTCGGTCAAACCACCGCCTCCATCTGGTACTGGTGCGCTGATCAGGTGGCTTTTTTTATAATTTTTTTTATCCTTTTGTTAGTATCATTATTATTATTGTTTATGCCATTAGGTTATTCATGTATGTATTTATGATACTATTTTGTTGTGGATGATGGTGAGAGGTCGTGATGGTGGTATATTGGTAGCCTGCCATTGAAGACACACCCTGACACCTCCAACAGATCATAGTGCAACGAACTCTGGCTTCGAAGAGCTTGAGTCACGCCCAAGGAAGCACCTTAATGGCTGGCTTCCTAAAAATGTTGCCCGTCTTTATCCTCGTTCTGCCGGGCATGATAAGCAGAGTACTCTTCACAGGTTGCTATGTTGTTCAAGCATTGTCACCCTCTTTTCATTTCTTAACCCAGTTTTTTTGTCAGTCTATAATTCAAAATATTTGTTTTCGTCTGACCCCTTTGTTTTCATCCATCGATACTTCATTATCAATTTATTGCCTTTTCATGATAAATTTCTCACCATAGTATCTTAATTTATATCTTTCTTTTTCATTTTTTAATCTTTTTTTCTTATTTATTACAAATATTTGCAAATACCTTTTTGAAAAGCGGTCATAAAACCTTCGTGGCCTATGAGCCACTTTTAGGGTTTTTTTTTCTGTGCTATCTTCTTGCACTTGATTTACACACTGTCTGGATACTTGTGAGTTATTTGCAAAATGAATGATCACCAGCACACTTATCTGCCGTTTGAGTTGTTGTCTCGTGTCTCTGTTTGTGCAATAAATCAACTTAACGACGCAATTTTTGTTCTCTTGTTATTTTCATCTCCACTTTTGAACTTTTGTCAGTTTGTGACCTAAATATCCACTCGCAAACACCAAAAATGTTCCATTTTGTCCCCTTTCCCCTCTCCTTGCCTTATTCCTTATGGTCACCTTCAATCTTTTTCTCTTCAATTACGAAGATGTTTGCCTTGTGGATCACCACTGTATGCTCATCTTATAATCAGTGCATCACATATAATTACACCAAAACTATATATCGTTGTATATTTATATTTTTTATTTTTCATTACAATTGAATTGTGTTTCACTTCAACTGTTATATGTTTCTAATCTTACTTTTTCGTTTGTTATTAGACATATGAGAGTATTATTAACGCCGCTTCTATATTCGCTACACGATCATTTTTTTATCAAACTAATTAAAAAAATAGCTGTTAACTTAGAAAATGATTATCAATATTTTATTGAATTTTTCAAAATAATTTCTCAAATAAGATTTATACTTCTTCTTCAGGCGAAGTGGCTTGCAATGACCCGGAGGTTTGTATGAGAGTGTGTCAGAATCCTCTGGGCTGCAGTAACATTGCCTTCCCGAAACTTGTGCTTGAAATCATGCCCGTTGGTAGGTTGGTTGAGTGGTTGAATGGGTGGTGGAATGGGTGGTTGAATGAGTTAGTGAGTGAGTAAGGGAGTGAGTGAGTGAGTGAGTGAATGAATGAGAAAGTGAGTGAGTGAGTGAGTGAGTGAGTGAGTGAGTGAGTGAGTGAGTGAATAAGTGAAAGAATGAGTAGAGAATTGAAGTCGTTACAGAATTATCATAAGCAAACTTTACTCTACCCTCAAAGGGCTCAAAGGCATAATGATGTCAGTGATGTTGGCGGCGTTGATAGGCGAGTTGACATCGATTTTCAACAGCGCAAGCACCCTTTTCACCATGGACGTGTACAAAACTTTCCGCAAAAAGACCAAGACTCGGGAGCTGATGATCGTCGGGAGGTTGGTGGCGTGGCTTGGTTGCCACTTTGCTACATAAAGATGTCTTGCATTTAGGTTGCATAGGGGGAGTCTTGATGGAAACTGCTATGGTTCTTCACATATGCCTTCAGCGTACACATACATACACAGGGTTTTCGTGTGTGTAATGGTAGTCTTCAGCATTCTGTGGATTCCTATAGTACAGAGTATGCATGGAGCGCAACTCTACATCTATATACAGGTTCGTTGTGCAGGTGGCGAAGAAGAAAAAGAAAATGATATAATTTTTCAAAATTATTACTGAAATAATTCAATCACGACATGTCATTTGAAATAAATTATGTTCTATAAATCACAATAAAGTTAAATTAGTTTTGCTATTTACTTTTTCATCACTCACTAACTCTATTTACAACCGCAGTCAGTCAGTGCTTATCTGGCTCCTCCGATAGCAGCGGTATATTTGTTGAGTATTCTGTGGAAGCGAACTAGCGAAAAAGTTAGCGCTACATAATCGAAGGTTCAAAACGTATCTTCTTATTATATAGCTCTACCCCCGAAAGTCAAAAACTTAGTTCGTTGAAGATTTCACTACTCTACCATACCACTACCTTAACTTACCACCCTACAACACTACTATCTTTACCACAACACCCTACAACACCACAATCTCTGCCACCACACCCTACAACACCACTATTACACTACAATGTCTCCCCTACCACAGTAACACCACTCCACACGCAGGGAGCCTTCAGCGGGCTGATGGTGGGTCTGGTGCTGGGAGCAGTTCGCATGGCGTGCAACTTCATGTACCACGAGCCTGGCTGTGGCGAGAGCGATGAGCGACCTTGGATTCTGCTGCAAGTGCACTACATGTACTACGCCTTCTTCCTTTTCGTCGTCACCCTCGTCGTGGTCCTGCTGGTCAGCATGCTGTCTGCTGAGGCCGACCCGGTAAAACGTCTTTGTTTCTGATATTAGTTTGTGGTGTTTATTCGTATGGTATTTATCATCTTGAATTTTATTGTTAAATGCTTGTATTTCTTATTTCGGTGTTTATCATTGAATTTCGATATTTATTATGAAATTTATTTTTGTTTTAAATTTTTTTCATTTTTGTTTTAACATTTAAAAAAATTTTATTCAGATTGTTTCTTATTCTATTTTCGTTATTAAACGGATTTTTCGTACGCCATTGCAACAGCCCGGGAGAGTGACTTATTGGACAAGTTTTGATGGTGTCAAGGACTACAAGGAAGCTTTTGATGACGCCATAGGCCTCAAGCCAATCAGAAACGACCACGAGTCGAATGGCCACTTGGTATACCCCGTTTGTGAAGAAAAGAGTGCCATCAGTTACATCAATTGTGACAGAGAATGCAACACTTACGGTTGGTGTCACGAGCACCACATATTAATTACGTATAGATGGATTTTGCTTTTCAATTGTTTTGAGTTTCATGCCTCAACTAGATACATCGAGTCGTATTGTACTATACTGAATCTATCTGTTGCATATGACTGGTATCTAGTGTGTATGTGCCTCCACAAATGACTCGATGAGAACGAGTTTGAGAACAAACCTTTCACATGCTTATACTGTCACTGAAGGAACAACATTACTAATAGAGTTGAAAGCTGCTTCATCATTCATGCGCGTCATCACTGCAGAGGTGGAGGTAACAGAGGTGTGTGTTGAAAAGTCCTCGAAGTGGCGCAAGTTCTTCGACTGGTTCTGCGGCATGAGTGTCGAGAAGGACGACGAGGAAACCGCACATGACAGCAAAACCAAGGCGGAGACAGGCTTGGAGAGTAGCCGAATGATGGAGCAGACTCCACGTGAAAAGTTCATTCTGCGTAGCTTCCTCTGCCTCCTCCTCTTCACCACCCTCCTCTTGTACGTCTTCTTCAGCACCGGATCTGACCTGGGTTTGCTGAGAAAGTGACAAGTGTCTTATCGGTGAAAACGTGGTGTTGTTGGTGGAGGAGTGTTAATATTTGCTATGGGGTTTCCGTTTTCAGGGATGTTACCAGTGGCGTAGGTGCTGTTACTAGGGGGGGTGGTAAGTATGGTAGGGGTCGTGGTATGGTCCAGTACAAGACATTTGCGTGATAACTGAGCCATACGTGGCGTGCTTTATTGTTGTATAGATGAGCTAGCCTCAAACTGTGAGCCTAAGGCGTAGACAATTGTGTATGCCAAACTGTATACAATTTTGTGAAACGTTTTCTAAATTCTATAAAGAATTTTCAGCGAGTGTTGTGTGCGGAAAGAGAAATTTTGACTTTATTTTAGAATGACACATCTAAGTTAGTACGTTCAAAATACATTTTGAAATCTTTAATTTGATACTCATCTTTGAACTGGTGATTCACTACTGATTGCAAGTGTGTATTTTAATGATTTTTGTAGTGATGACTTCAACTATCCCATGAAAAATGTAGGCATGCAGTGTTTATCTTTCAGAGACTGGTGATATTTGATAAATATTTTCCATTGTTGCTCACTCTGTTCATTTCATAATTAGGGATAAACATTTCCAAAAGTTATCTTTGCTGCAAGAACCGTCGGCTTTCTAGTTTTGCTTATCTCATTGATTTATTATCATTTTCAGGTTTGCCCATTTTCAGTACGCACCACAATCAACACCTTTTGTGTATTAAAATGTTTCAAACTGAAATATGCGTTGAACTGACTTGAAACTAAGTGTGAAAATCAGCTCCATAGTCGCATACAGAAACGCTATTTTTTGTCCTGATTGAAAATCAATTTTGCGTTCATAAACAATATGTAATCATCTCCATAGGAATGTTGACTGGATTTATTTTTACCTTTTATACCTCATCTATGGTACTTCACTTTGAATGACACTAAACATTCACAAACTCGTTAGACTTCGTTTTTGCAGTATTTCAGCATTCCACCCGGTATCTTTTTATCAATTTCAGCATCATTTTTTAAACTTCGTCATAAAACCCTCTCATACCTCATAAAATTCTCTCAACTCTTTATATTTTTAGATAATTTTTTGTCGTTTTTAAATATTTTTTCTTTTAAGGCGCAATGAACTATTATAACCAATATGAATGATAATTTCTACCTTTTTTTTCGTGGTGTACATTTATATTTTTATAAATTTTTAATGGAATTTTTATTACACGAATTTTTATTGGTCTTGAAAGTTAAGCTAATCTAATCAAAATTTTTAGCACTTTGTTCAAAGGCGCTCCCACGATAACTTTTACTTGCTGTGGGCTGCTAGAGTACTCGGTATTCTAAGGCGGCGTCCATACTTAAGCTGCCGTTTCTAGAGCTCAAAACTGGACTCACTCGATAACACTTTACAACGTAATAGCTCAATCATCACGGCACACGCGCACTTTTGGGAGCGTTGTTGCCGATCAAAGAACTGTCTTTAGTGATAATTGTGGCTTTGTTAGTCACACTACAATATACCAAGGCCTCAGATTTGCGAGAGTAAAGAGCTGTAAAGCCTAATCCTCGCATGAAAGCTAATGAAGCCAGCTGGAATAATTTTATTCAGTCACTTAACCATTCTCTAGGTAAAATGACAAGAAGTTGACTGAAATAAAAGATGTTAACTACACTATCAACAATAACACGAGTAAGATAGTTCACGCCGCTAAATGTAATCAAAAGCACTGCTAACTTGCCGGACAGAAAACCAACATTGAGGATTATGCCAAGTTGAGAAATCATCAAGGTACGTGGTACGAAACTGAAACGCGTAAAGAAATACTTGCAAATATAAAAAACGAAAATAGAAGTGTGATGAATAGAAGACAACGAAAGCGTTCACAGAGCCAACGAAGTGGCAAAAAAGAAAGCGGCAATTGAAACAAGCTCTTTCAAATCAGGCATGTATCGAAGGTGGCATAAATTGTGCTGAAAAAATATTCGTTCGAAAAAAATCGAACTGAAAAAGGAAAAAAAAGATGAATTGAAATAATACTAGATTAATTTTTGATCGATCAATAATAGGCTTCAATTGCATGCAATTACCAAAATGAAGCAAAAGCGAACTTCCTCAAGTCTGAAATTTTGAATTATAACTCTCAACAGTTACTTTTAATCGCTTTTGTGCCAAAAAACAAGCGCAAAGAACGAGTGAGCGTTTTAAGCGGCAATGCGAACAGCCACACCGGCCAATGCTGAAGATGCTTTAGTGGTTTACGGTGGAAGAATAGTGCCGGCGGGTGTGTGAGGAATCATGAAATGGTGATTAGGAGACTGGGAGCTTAGAGACACCAAACGGCGTCCAAGCCTTCCGTCAGTCTGTCTCTGACAATAATTAAAAGTGGCTGCTTTGTGCATTAGAATTCTAGTGTAAAACGGCTCTAGGATATAAATATCAAGGTTTAGGTTACTTGTTTTCAATAAAATAATCAAAATATTTTCTTTAAAATCTTCTATAGTTTCTAACCATTAATCCTAATGATGACTACTTAACCAACATTCATCCATCCACCCATCCATACACAATTTTTTATAACCATATCACCCGCTACTACTCAACCATCCCGTTTCTCCTTATTTATTCTCCCCTTCCACATCCTTCACAGCCTCCTCATTTCCGTCTCCTGCGTAATTGGTCGTTAGATTACTTTTAATTGGCACTTTACGAAATAGATTGATTGTTTTTATAATATTAATTCATCATCATCGTCATCATCATCATCATCATCATCATCATCATCATCATCATCATCATCATCATCACCATCATCACCACCACCACCATTATTTTAATAAAAAGTAGAATTATCATACTCATCACTAGCATCATGAACCAACACAGGCACCTTCGGGATTGGCATCAGAAGTCCACAGGGTGAGGTTGTCTCTGAGCAGCTGCATGATGAGGGTGGAGTCCTTGTAGCTTTCCTCACTCAGTGTATCCAATTCCGCAATGGCGTCATCAAAAGCTGCCTTGGCCAGTCTTTGAAAAAGATATGATTTTCTATGATGATACTCAACTTTATTTTCAATCCAGTGATATCTCACAAATTTTAGTAAACTCACTCAAGTCGATAACGTATACACAACCTGCAAGCTCTTTCTGGAGAGTTGAGGATTTCATAGTAGAAAACAGAGAAGTTGAGAGCTAGGCCTAGTCGGATTGGATGAGTGGGTGGGAGGTCAACCATGGCCACATCGGAGGCACTCTTGTACGCCACCAAGCTACTCTCCGCAGCCAACTTGCGGTCATCTCCTGATGAGAACTCTGCTTTGTACCGGTGGTAATCCCCTTTCCTAGATGCAGGTACAAACATTGATAAATTTACAAATTTAGGAATGATCAGAAAAAACTTATTTTGAAACAGTAAGTAACAATTTTTGAAATTGCTTGTTCTGTGGCACTGACATTTTTTGATAAAAAACTTTTGATTCCCCCTGGGCATCAGGAATGAGGTTTGATTCAAGAACTTGCAGGACATTCGAGCATATATCATTCAACTCTTTCTCAACCTTTAATCAATAATATAAGCATGGTAGAAAACGAATAGAAGAAAATATTTTAGTGTCATACAATTTTAATTATGTAACATTATATAATTTATTATATAATTCTAATTGTATAAATTTTAGGATTCCAAACAAAATTTTGTTTTCAAGTTTAAAAAATTACCTGTACACGATACTTCTTGATAAGTTGCACTCTGGTGTCAGTAGAGCCCTTTCCTTCCTCCTTCTGCTCTATGCTGCTAATGATTCTCCATGAAGCTCTCCTGGCCCCAATGACATTTTTATAAGCCACTGATAAAAGATTACGCTCCTCAACTGTCAAGTCAGGGTGGCTTGTAGCAACTTTTTTCATGTATTCGACCATCTCTGAAACGGATTAACTGGCGTTTGAAAAGATTGATTTTGTGACTCATAACACGAAAATAACTATCGTCAAAACTTAAGTAGTTCATAATAAAATTTATGTCTCGAAATGTAATACAAGTCATAGTAACGAACAGGGTGCAGTGAACAGATATCGAAACTAACCGTCATATCTCTCTGCTTGCTCTGCCAGTTTTGCTTTGTATACATTTTCTTCACGATCAGCAGCCATTTCGCTATAAATAAATCTTTAAATTTGTTTATACAAAGTGTACGAGAAGAGATACCGAGAGAAGAATAATTTAAAATAATAAATATGGACGTCACGATCCTCTTTCCGCAGATTATTAATAACTTAGTTGGCGCATCACGGGTACTCTTCAATTGTGTAGTTTTCTTCTCTAAACATTCGAATCAATACAAAAAACTCAAAGTAAAGCAATAAAAAATGTTTATTAAATTATTTCTTTGAAACACATAAAAGAGAAGAGTTTTTTTACATACTCATAATTAAATCAATCTAATCTGATCTAATAAAATCATTTCTATAGCGCTGATTTTTTATTCAATTTAATTGTGAGCTATTTATCAATTTGACTCTAAAGTCAATCTTGTTCCTTGTATATACTTCTGTTTTTTTTAACATTAGATAAATTATTTTTTTAAACTTGTCTGCATAATGGTTAGCTTTTTTCGATGTAAAACGTGAACGGGCAAGCTCAATTTTGAGTTTTGAGTGTGGGAACCAAGTAAAAACAGACGCGATGCTAGTGCAACTTAGTCACCTAGTAACCACAGATAGTAAAAATCGTTTCTATGGGAGCGCCTTAAAAAATCTAATCTAATAATCTAATCGAACAATTTCTATAGCGCTGATCCACATTGTTCAAGAGCGCTTTGCTACGAAATGTTTAAACGAAAAAGTTTTATAGGACTTTATAAATGAAAGAAGAGAAGTAATAGAGGCGAGGTTGCTAAATAAAGTGCTAAAAGACGCTTTACGAATGCTTTGATTAGGTAAGCTAAGATCAGGTTAGATAAAAATTTCAACTGTCTGTTAAAATGAACAAAAAGTTGACTATAAGATTAAATTGTCGAATCTTACAAATTTAGAATTGAATTATGACATCATAGTTCATAAAAATCAAAAGGAATCATAATTTATATTCACATCAAACAGCTATTGAAAGAAGTTTCATCAAATTAACCTGAACTTACAATAAATCTAAAAAAATTGATAAGCAATTTCTCTGTAGAATGAAATTAACAAGAGTTGATAACTTTCAACTAAACCGTCTAACTTGAGACAATCGAAGCAATTGTATGGCGCTGGTTGGAGATTGTTTAGAAACTCTCCTTCAGAAACTGTTTACACAAAAAAGCTTCAAAAGCTTTACAAGAAGAAATAAGAAAAGTGAGATAGGTGAAATAAGGAGAAAGAGTATTCCATAGAAAAGAACCGCAGTAGGAAAGTGCCGATTTAGTGTGGTTTGAAGGAATCATAAAATAAGTGAGAGTGAGTATAAGATTAAAGTTTCTTGCGAGGAGGTAGCTTGACTATTCGCCTTGTTTTCGTAACATTTCCAGCGTATGTCCGGACTTGATCTATAAAAAAAGTCAGTTAGGTAATTAGGTGCGAAATTGTTTTCAATTTTGGACATAAAAGTATAGATTTTTGGGGTGAATCTTTTTTTAAAAAAAACCAGATTAGAAAATAAGAACAGTTGATATGCAATAGAATTAGTGAGTACGAGAAAGTAGGCAGGCAAAGCTATTACAATATTTTGTGAAGAGATGTAGTGTAGTCTTGAGGAGTCCATGGTATAAAAAGTTGCGATAATAAAAACGGGAGAAATTTGCGAAGAGAATAGTTATTTGACGGTAGAGATTGTCTTTTGATACTACGGAGATGGAAGAGAGAAGATTTGGCTATAGGCTTAATTTGAGAGAGAGAAAAAAAGTCAAAGGTAAAGTCTAATCTATTGATAATTTTACTTTGAAGTAAAATAGCTCATTAAAAGAGCGCATAATTAGGGAAAAATTCACTGCACGTAGGATTATGTTAATTAAAACTTTTTGAGATACTTTGATTTGATTGAATGGCGGATTTTGTTTAGGATTTCCACTTTGGGTTTCTTATGGCAATATTTTCAGTAAATTTGACTTTATTTCTTTTTTTTTGTTGTTTTTTGCTATTCTTTGTGGAGTTTTTTGCAACATTGAACTTTTTTCAGTAGTTTTATGATGGGAATATGAACTATTATATATCTCTAAGATTTGTTAATTTGATTCTTCAGTTAATTTCGCTCCTTATCTTCACTTCACTTCCACATGGCATTGCAGTTTTGGTTAAATTATCATTGTTTTTTGGTTTCACTGTTTTTTTCTGTAACCTTTTTTTTAACATAAAAAAATTCTTAATAGTAATTTGATATGATTGTAAACTATTTTATACTTTTCAGTATTTCTTTGATTTAATTCCGACCTCTTCACATGCTTGGTGCTCTTTTCCCCCCAATCTCATCTCTATTACTTCTCTACTTTTATTTCGTAAAACCCTTAAAACTTTGGTGTTTAAACAGTTCATAGAACGCTCTTGAACAGTGTGGATCAGCGCTATATAAAGGATTTGATTGCATTAGATTGAGTTATAGAAAGGGCAACTCAATTAAAGTACAAATGCCGTTCTAAAATGTCCAGTCCTCTAGTAGCCCATAGAGAATAAAACCCTTTTCATGGGAGCGCCTTTGAACATAGTGCTAAAAGGCGCATTAAACATGTCTTGATTAAAATAGATTAATCTTGTCTTAGTGTAAACTCATTTATTTTTAATTTTTACAAGGGTCAACCTTATTTTACACTGACTATTAGTAACTTAATGGATTTTTTAATTAACAACCCTGCGCTTGCGCATAATGATTAGCCTGTTTGTAAAGTGTGATTGGGTGGGCTCAGATTTGAGTAAGAGAATTGGCAACTCAATTGAAGTACAAACTATATTCTAGATTATCCAGTTTTCTAGTAGCCCACAGCGAGTAAAACCGTTTCCATGCGAGCGCCTTTAAACATAGTGCTAATAATGCGCTACAAATATATTTTTTTCAAAGAACCTAATAAAACATGGCTAACTAATAAAGAAAGTGAACTTGCATGAAATGCTTGGGAAATCTTTCTATTACTTATGGAATAGGGCTGAAAAAAAATGGATAAGAAGAAATATTCCTTGACTCCTACATCAGGCTCATCTCGCAAGAATGGAACATTCTTCAATAGTTATTGAATGTGATTAAAGCAAATATTATCTTCCATTTTTTCATGTTCATATTTTGATTTTTTAGTAATTTTTTATTTAATCTGTCCAGCTGGGCTTTTTTTAGCAACAGTTTTAGTTGGTTTGACGTTGCTTTTAAGTTTCGATTTTTTGCAATTTTTGCGGCATTTCTAACAATATTGAACATTCTTTAATTGTTTTTTCATGTTATAATATAATTTATGGTTAATTCAAAATTTTAAGGTTTATTGATTTGATTCAATGATCAATTTTTCATCTTATTTTCACTTTGGGTTTCTTATGACATTGCAGTTTTGGTAAATTTGACTTTATTTATTTATTTTTTTTTACTTATCTCTGTAGGGTTTCTTGTAACATGCGCCATTTTTCATTAGTTATTTGTTGTAAATATGAGCTATTATAAATTTCTAAGAATTGTTAATTTATTTCTTTAGTCAATTTTGGTCCCCTTGAACGCTTAAATTACTCATGACATTAAACTTTTGGTTAATTTTTTTAGTTTTCTTGTTTCATTTTTTGTGACATGAAACCTCAAAAGTTTAGAATACGAATCAGTTTAAAATTCATATTCTGAACATTTTAAAGTTTATCAATTTTTTTCTACTTTTTATGGTTAATTTTATCTTTATTTTACACTAACTATTCGTAACCTTTTTTTTTGGGTTGAACATTTCGGCCCCTGTGGCATAATGATTGGTCTACTACGTGTAAATTGTGATCGGATGAGCTCGGGTTTGTGTTTTGAAAGCGGTAACTCAATTAAAGTACAGATGCCGTCTTAGAATGTCCAGTCCTCTAGTGGCCCACAGCTAGTAAAATCTTTTCCACGGAGGCGCCTTTGAACATAGTGCTAAACGGCGCGATAGAAATGCGTTGATTAGATTAGTACTGGTTGATTTTACTTGAATATAGTATATTTTTTGTGTTAAAATTAATTTTTCTCATCTGTACCAATACTTATGAATCTACAAATATGTGATAATAAAAGAGTGAAAAGTATTCTTAAATACACGAATTAAATTTATTTATCAAGTATATAAATTTCATTTTTTTTTTGGCCTTTATTAGATCAAGTTCCAACAAACGCAGACTATGTTAAAAATTGAAAGTTATAAGCTTTTTAGAATAAGATAAAATCCGGATTTCACTTATTTCTTGATAAAATCGAATAAAAATCAGTTTTTTTGTTTACTGATAGGATGATTTTGTTGAATTAGTTTTTTATAGATGTTGTTTTCAAGTTTCAATTGGTTTTTCAATAAGTGAACAAATGGGACCGGTGAACAAGGAAAATGATTGACTTTTTGTTCAAAACTACACATTGCACCAGTATTCAACCAACATTTAGCTTGGGTATCACATCACCGCAGTTGGAATTGACCTTCAAGTCACACAGATGGTCACCTCTTGTGGGCCCTAAAAAAATCAAATCTTTTGAAGTAATGAATATCTTTGAAAAGAAGACGTATCTCAAAACAATAATAATTTTTTGGAAAATTGAAGTGAAAAACGTCTTTAAAAAGTACTGACCAATGTTGACTATAGCTATATTTTTACCACTATCTTTTGCTTGTACTACATACTGATATGAGGAATAAACCTGAAAAAGTGAAAAAAAAACAATTAATAAAAATAATATTGTGAAACAAAGAAGCTTGCAAAAAGCTTTAAAAAATTTTCCAAAATCCAGTTATGTTTGAGTAAGTTCGGAAATGTAAAAGCAGCGATTGTGGCCATTAGACCACAATAGGCTTACGCTCTAAAAACCACGTTTTCCATCTAACATGCGAGATTTTTTATTTGTAGAAATTTTTAAATTGTAAAATAATTTCGGTGATTTTTTTTCAAATTGTGAAAATTTTATTCAATGTCTTAATTTTTCACTTGTGAGAATGTTAAACATTTGTGATTGGAAAGTATTTATGGTTTGACACTTTTGAGTTGAATTTTGTCAGTATTTCTTTTTCAGTGAAATCTTTTTCATAATGAAACTTTATAAATAAAACTATTTTCAAAAGAAACTCGTATCCACAGTGAACTTTTTTCATAGTGAGCACTTACATAGCAAACATAGTTAGTTGTTGCCTGTACCTCAATGTTTTGTGAGTTGTGTTAGAAGGCATTAAGCTCAAGGCTCAATCTCTGGCTAAGCTCATGTTAGGTTTTAAAAAGTGGACACTCCGGTGAAGAGCACACGTTGTGTCAGTGTGACTCAGTTTTCCATTACCTCTGCAGCAAGTGAAACGAGTCCTCTGGCCTGCCATTAAACACTTGCTCAAAGGCATTACATAAAGAAAAAAATAAAAACTCAAAAATTAATAAAACTAGTAGAAAAGACAATGGACTTACATGCAGTGATGAGCCAACCACCAAAAGACTGTCTGATTGGTTGACAAGACATTCAGCTGCACTCAAAACCCAGTATGGTACCTCTTCTCCATAAAAGATTATGTCTGTCTTTAAAATACCTCCACAACATGTGCAAGATGGAAGCTGTTTAAAATATTTATTTATTTATTTTATTATTCAAAAATTAATTCAAAAATAAATTCATAATTGTAGTGATAGTGATGAATCTTATTCAAGAAGAGCTGAAACTAGCAATTGAATTGCAAAAAAATAATAAAATTTTAAAAATATTTTTAAAATATTAATAATTTAAAAAAATAACTTTGAATTGGCTGATCACTGCGTCACTAAGAGCAACGTCTCCATTGTAATCCATATGATTGGTTGGCTTGAATTCCTCAAACCACTCAGAATTAAGGTTCTTCATCTTCTGATGTATTATTTTTCTAGCTGTTGTGTCACCACAATCAGTACATTTAACCTGAAATCAATAATTGAAACTTTTAAATACACTGAGCTAATCATATCTGATGCAAAAACATAATGATGATGTAAATTCCAGTTTCAAGCATTAGGATGCATGATACATACATCAAAAAGAGTACCATGAAGTTCCAAAAGCCTTTGAGAGCCTGCTTTTTGGTGTAATCTGATGGTGTGAGTTTATTACGCCAGCGTATGTTTCATTGAATTTTGAAATGAATTTTCAATTAAGAACCTTTCTATGTTTTGTGTAATCAAGTAGTTTAAAAGTCCCTTTTTTTCCCACTCAGCAAGTTTTCTGTGAGTAGCATTAACAGGAGCAGAAAGGATATTGGGAAACGAAATGAAATTTCGCAGCCAATATTTTTTTCTGTTTAGCTCACTAGACATAAAATCTTGATATGTACAAATAGGCTTTGATTTTCGGGAATAAAGGCCTGTGTTCTTGGATCTGTAATCTAAAAATGTTCAACGGGTTCATTTGTACTACATCAAGGCAATTTAAAATCAAGTTTTTTTGTGAGAGTTTGTGTAACATAGAGATCAAACATCATATTTTAAAATAAAGTTGAAAAATAAAGATAGCACGCATGTAGATGTAAGAGAAACAAACCTCGAATTCCACTTTCTGTAGAAACTCCAGCCCCTGTAATAACTAGAAGATTTTTTGACTTTTTGATAAAATCGTTCAAAGAGGATAGTTCAGCACCGTTTGGAGATACATAGTCTGGAATAACTCCAGTGGTTTTGGAGTTTATGGAGCACAAACGTTTAGCTAACATGATAAGAGAAGGAAATTATTGAAATTCGAAGCTCCTACACTGGCGAACATCCCTTTACCAAACTATCCGAAATGGGCAGAGAATGTATATATCATAGGAACCTTATTCGAAAAGGGAACTTTTTGGATAAAATGTATTTTCTTCATTTTTACTTTTTATTGAATTTCAATATAAAAAATACAAATTTTTGAGATGTTTCAATTCCATTTTCAAAAAAACAGATTTAGTCTAGCTCTAAAAAATGAGTTATGACAAACGAAACTTGTGATGCTAAAAATAAAGCATACTGTTTGAATCGTGATTGGTCTAAATGCTCACGCCAGATGTGATAACTCTTACGATGCGGTTCCTATTAGTTACACTCTGACAATTTGTTGTGTGGTCTTTAGTTAAATGAAGAAAATTTTCTAAGTCAGACCATTTGAAATTTTGAATAAGTGAATAGAGTATTTCATTTCCGTTGAATCATTCCGTTTGTTACTTTCAACTGTCAACTAAAGTTGTCTTCCTCTATGCTACATTTTCCCTAATTTGAAAAGCAAAAGCTCCGTATTTAGCGTTATGTCATTTCATTCACGAATTTTGCTGAAACGGGGCTGTTTTTTGTTTTTCACGGGCCTTCTTTTTTCTTTACCTCTCAACCTCCTTCAAGCTCAGCGCCACTTCAACTTTTTTCCAGCTTTTTTTCAACAAGAAGAAGTTTTTAATTTATCTTCATGGTGGATATCAATTTTATGCGGGGCCACTGCAGGTAGATATCAGTTACATTTTTCATTATTCCATTTTAATGGCGTGTATTTTGCACTATCAAATTCTTCCCGCAGTCATTATTGGTCTCATGTACCCTTACTTGGATGAGCTTTTATCTAAGTCACCGCAACACCGCGACGTACATATAATGTGCAGTTATGAACAAGATAATTGTCACCAACAAGAGCCACACAAGCAGCCATTAAGCTGCCTTCATAGCACTTGCCCACACCAAATGAGGGAGTGGTCCAGTGTCATGAGATGTGTCGCTATCTTTGTAGGAATTAACCATGCAAGTGCTGTGAGTGTTTTTGTCAATTTTTTTAATACTTATACTGGCCTTCAACCGATGGACCCCTATCAAATTAACAGAAGATCTACTTTAGCAATGATCTACAACTGTCCCTCACTCTGCTTGTTCTTTCAATTGGTTTGTGGTACTTGTTTGATGGCTCCAAGGCAGGCTTTCTTTTGACATCTGCGGTTGCCCTTCTTGCTAGTCTTATAACCCATCTTCTTCTCTACCATGGTCTTTATAGGTAAGTCTTCAACATATATGAAGAAATGAATGAATGTAAAATCTGTTGCAGTGCACAGTTCAAAAATTAAGTTTCTTCAGAAGCGCTATTTTTTCGTATTTAACAAACTCACGTAATATAAATTTCAAAATTTTTGCTTCAATCCATCAGTGATTCTTACCCCGATTCCACCTACCTTCGGTCTTGGCTCCCCTGTCTCTTCTTTTCTGGTAGCATCACCATTGGAAGCATTGGCAGACAACTTGCCCAGGTGATTTGATTTTTGAATTTATATAAATAGTTGTTAAATTTGAGGTATGAATATATCATTATAATTATAAATTATAATAATAAATTGACAAAATTCACCTAATCTAAGTGAATTTTAGGTATATTTGTCTTCATCAATTTTATATATTTAACCCTATGAACTAACTCGATTTAAAATTTGAATAAAGTTTCATCTATAAATTATCAGTATGATGACATTTCCTGTCACAAGGGACACACCACTGAGGCACACCTTAGTCAAAGTTACGCCAAGGAACACATTGACTAATTTGTATAACATCGCCACTTGTTTTCTTTTATTTTTTGCGGCACATCATTGAAAGTTTATTTGTATACAGATGTAATTTTACACCTTCATTTGAATCTCTATTCCTTCTACCATAAAACACACTGAATCAAACTTAAAAATTAAGTGCCATTTGATTTAATCTTCCTTTGGCAAAGTTTCTTTTTGAAGTTTCTTCAAACAAGCCTATAGACCCGTGAAGCGCTCCTGATTTGATATGAAATAGCTTTTCGCAGCTAATTCCAAAAGAAAAGTTAATTGGACTGTTTTAGTGGAGTTAGAATAAAATAGCAAATGAGGGTATATTCAACAGATTACGTCTGGGTTCATGTAAATTACTAAAGTACAGTCTCGACGTGTGGTTTTATTGAAATAAAATGATTTTTTAGATATTCTTTTTAATCATTTAAAACGAAATCCCATCTAGCGTGGGGTGTGATTGTGCTCGTTTTATTTCTGAACTTCTTAAACTAATCTTTTGATTTGTCGAAAACGGTTTATTATTATTATTATTTGAATTTAATGCCATTATTATTCGTAATAATCGTTGAAATCTGAAGGTTCTATGGATAAGGCTGCTTTTCTGAAAAATGGAGAATAAAATTGAATTATTTAAAAAAGTATATAATCTAATAAGTAAAAATTTGCTAATCAAATTTTCTATTAGAAAAAGTTAACTTACTTATATTTAATAAAGGCAAAAATGAAGCAAAATGACGCTAGCCATAAGAATACGACCATTGCGACAATGAACCAGTAATCTGAAAAATAAGACAGATAGGGTTAGGCTTATAAAGCTTTAAAATATAATAAAATTTAATCGAATATTTTACTTTTTCCATTGTAATTGATATATTTTATGAATAAAAAACTTTAATGAAATATCCATTCCATCAAAATATCAAAATCTTTTTCAAACTTTTCTGTTTCAAATATAGTTTTGCTCACTTATGAAAGCTGTAAAATTAAATATATTTTTAAATATATTTTAATTTGTATATAATTAAAATTTTATATGATTTGTTTGTTTTCATTAAGTAAGCTAATAAAAAAACAGTAAAATGTATAAAAAATAATTAATTTTTGAATTCTATTGAATGATAATTACTTGCACAAGAAGGCAAATTGACTATTGGTCCCTCTGAAAAAACATCATACCTGGTTAAACGCAATTGACAATCAAATATTTTTAATAAACTCTAGCCAATTAGTAAAAAAAATGATTTTATTTCAATACATATCAAATTATTATTCAGATACGGGTGAAAATGATAAACTAATAACTTTTTAATTTGTGTCGAACGCAATAATTCTCTCGGTGAGGTTTGAGCGAATATACAGTTTTTCCAGAAGAAAATTTTCGGGTGATATTTTTTGCTGCCAGCAAACAATTTTTGTTCTGAAAATTTCGGAATATCATCTTTGAAAAATCACAAAAAAATTTTAAACTTAATTATTTCTCACTGTTTTGCCGATCCTATCTAGGAATTGGTACTGGAAGCAATTATAAGTCTTCAAACAATATTTCCTACAGCTCCCACGACTATTCTGAAGCGATAGGAAATTTTATACTTCGTTTTTTGTTCATAATAACAAATTAACATTAGAAATATTTCAAAATTATTTTGTTACTAAGGGAAATTATTGAGTTAAAATGGGTATAGCTATTTATAAAAGTCATACGGTTGTCAAGACTTTGAAAGAATTATAAGATTCAAGTTTGGAATCTTCGTTTGTTTCCCACTCAAACTCACAATCTGAATGGTTACAAACAACCTAAAATTATTTGCACAGCTTGCATTTTCAGATAAATACAATTGTTTTTTTATGAATGGGGAACTCAAATATACTTAACTAATACATTTCGAAATTCTAAAAGTTGATTTAAAAAGCTTAATTATGTCAATCAAAATTCATTTTCTCAATTTTTCAGCAATCAACATCACAAAAGAGTTGATTGATTTAAAATAAATATGTATAAATTTAACACAGGGCTTGCCAAAAGGTGCAAGTGAGACCTGTGAGACAGAGTAAGCTGAACTTTGTTTCTTCTTTGTTTGGACACTGGTGCTCCATGATGCGTTGAGTTTTTATATCCAACATAAGAAGAGGGTCTTCACACATGAAGCTACGCTTTATCTCGTGGCGGTAGATGCGTCCTTAGTGGTAGATTTTTTGCTCAGTCATTTGAATACTTTTCAGTTTTATCAAGGATGCATGCCGTTAAAGACCTATAATCTTTTGCTATTTTACGTAAGTTATGCCTATTTTTATTTTTTATGTTAGCTCTTTTGACAAACCTGTTACCAATTTTTCTCCAATTACCCATTTCCAGCGATGAATGTTTTTATCTATGACATCTGCCTTTTTTTGAGTACCCGTGTCTATTTCATCGTAGAGATAATCATCCAGACTCTCTTTGTTCCTTTTTGCTTCTCTGCATGAAATCATCATCATCATCATCGTTCCATCCATTGATATTTCATAGAATATTTTCCATAGTTTGGAAAAATTTAAATTGTGTTAATAAACTATTAAAAAAATTCTTGAATGAGTTCAATTAGCTGAACTTATAAGATAAAATCAATTCTTTAAACGCAAAAAAAATATTTTAATTACTTGAACTGATAAAACAAATTTCACCTTGGGAAAAGTCTTTGATTTTTAGCTTTTTGAAAGACTATTTTCGAATAGTTTCCCATAGTTTCAGGGCTGCTATTTGCAACATTATCAAACTCATCAAACTTTTCAAAATCTTCTGCTATTTGGGCATTCAACACTAACTTGTGGTCTGGCAGTTGCAATGAAAGAAATTTTTTTAAGCTGAGAGTTCTGTGGTGTACGTTGGTTGTTGCTTGCGTAGTAGGCAATAATACAGGGCACAATTAAAAAGATAAATTATATGATAGAGTATAATATTATACAAAGGATGCTGATGACTTCAATTTTCAACTATATACCAAGCACCTGACTCTCATGTCACCAAGTCGACTGCCTTTAAGCACGGCTCCACACAGGTACTGAGCTGTCTTCACACAACGAACTTCACGGTCTGGCTTGCTAAGGTAGAAGAAGCAAAAGCTTTCAGTGGCGGGACAAAAAGCTTTGACTTCGATGTCAATTTCACTTTCACACAAGGCTCCGAAAAGCAAAACAATAAAAAAACAATAAGGTTCTCTGGATGACGATCTTTTATGGACCCTTGTTGTGGGCATTTAAATGAATTGGCCTGATCGTCGGATGATGCGATGACCCACAAGCGGTCAGGGGTTCGGAGTGTCAGTTCCTGAGCTTGACATTGAAAAGTGCCAAAACATCCGTGTTACCTGTGGCTGTTGATATTATTGTTCAATGTAGGCTACGTCATAGGAGTTAAATCTGGAATCTACTTTTCGAAATAATTCGAGAACATCGGGGTTTTGTGATAAAAATTACTTAACCAAATCTCTTTTTGTGAGTTTTCAGAGTCAAAATGCCTGAAAATTTCTTCAAGAAAGCTGTGTGGCAAAGCCATTTATTGACGCGATCATAAGTTAATCAACATAAAAATATCGGGTTTTTGAAAATAAATAGATAAAGTACAAACAGATACATTCCGATAAAAATAAAAAGAAAATATATATTTTGCAATTTAAAGTTTGTAAAAATTCAGTATGAAATGGATATACGCTTGAGTGATGAGGAAGCGAAAGAAGAAAGGTAACAAAATTACCGATTGCATAAAAACAACACTAAAATAAACATAAAGTTAAAAGTAAAGGTGTGTTTGAATGATCAAAACCTTATGAGATAGCTATAAAGCAAAAATGCTTATCAAATGCGCTGCTCTAGAAGTGACTGCGCTATTGAATAATTGTTGCTTCAAAATGGTTTAAAAGTTTTCAAGAACTCATGCAATAGAATTCAATGGATAAATAGTTAAATGTATTCCCGTCAACTTGCGCAGACCCTGTAAATTATACTGAACGATACTATTGCCAAGCACAAATGAATTAATGTTAGGAATAAATAAATTGGGTAATAATTTTAGTTCTAGAGCAGAAGAAACGTCAGGAACAAGTAACAAAAGCGGAACAGGGGTTAGTGTTGAGCGCTGGAACTCAATGTATAAAGTTGATAGTTTATTGAAAATGTGGTGGCGATGAAATGATGATGATGAAGTGGTGATGACAATGAAATGGCGATGATGAGAAGTATGATGGAGTTGTGATGAAGCAATGAGGATGGATAAAGACCAACAAAATTACGAAAAATTGGTGAACTCATGAAGCAAATGCTGCCCACATATCTATGCAGCAAAAGATGCTAAGGATGGGAAAGAGCAACTAACGCTAGGACAGTGTATCAGAAGCCTGAGAGAAGTATACCAGCTGCTATGGTGGGTGACTAAAAAGTGAGTTGCCTTAAGTACTTGCACTCTGATGGCCATTGTATCATGTCCTTATTGCACTCTTGTGGTGGTAGGTCGTCGAAAGAAGTTGCTAGACGTAGGTAATGAAGCAATCGAGAGGTTGAAGTGAAAATGGACCTGCTCTAGAAACAATGATAAAAGTACGAAAAAAAAAACGATAATGAAAATAAAAAAAATGAAATATTAATAATAGCAACAAAAACAACAAAAACTCAAAAACAAGTTTATCCGTAACTTAACACAAACGAACATTTCAGTTCACTTGCCTATGTTTTGAAATATATAAATAAGAAAAAAATAAACAAAGAAAGTAAATAATTATAAAAAGATGGAAATGTCATACGGAAAAGAGAAAATTCAAATTAATACAAAACGAGTAGTCGAAATGCTGCTAAGGTTTTATCCTATTCGATTGACTAAGGTCAAAAATAAATTATTTGTAGACTCGAACTAATAAGATGGATAGAAAGAACGGAGAAGAAAGAAGAAAAAAAAAAAAAAAAAAAAAAAAAATATATATATATATATATATATATATATATATATATATATATATATATATATATATATATATATATATATATATATATATATATATATATATATATATATATATATATATATATATATATATATATATATATATATATATATATATATATATATATATATATATATATATATATTAAAATGGTGAAATTAATAAAAAAAACAATATCCGAAATGCAAGATAATCAATTTTGAAATTTGAAAAACAAAACATTTTTGAATAGGATCAAAAAGAATAATTGTCATAGTGGATAGCAATTGTGAAGATAATATTTTAATAAGAAATAAATATAATAAATATTTAATATTATTATTATTATATTTAATAAGAAATGAGAATAAAGTTGAACAAACCAAAATAATTGAAAATTGAAAATTTAACTCTTATGAAACAGCAAGCAGAAAACACAAAAGGAGAACCAAACAGACGGACATTCATGTGCAGCTAACATTGATGAGTCAGAAGTACTATGGTAAGAGTACTGTTACAAGTACTACGTTACAAGTACTATTTTATAAGTACTATCAAATGTCGAGTTGTCGCAAAGCTGATTTGTAAGAAAGCAATAATGGCATAAAATGATAGGTTTTACGCAATCAACTGAAAGTGATGAAAGACTTCACAAAGTTCTAAACACTGTTTTTACTAGTGACTCAGCATACGTTATTTTTGTAAATTATCAATTTTAAACGAATAAATCAACCAAAAATCTAATTCATGAACTTATAACTTTGAATTATTTTCTGCTATCACAACTTGCGTCTTTGAAACAGAGGCAACTGAGATGAGTTGGTGACTTAACGATCAACAGATAATTGAACAACTTTCAAAAGATCACTATTTTTCGAAAGAGAAATAGAATTAGCGATATAATGCGATATACATAAGCGATGCCTCTTGAAGGAAGAGGAAGAGAAAGAAGAAAAGATTGAGAAAAAGGAGGAAAAGAAAAAGGAGAAGGAGAAGGAAGAAGAAAAAGAGGAGAAGGAGGAAGAAGAAGAAAAAGAGGAGGAGGAAAGCGAGGAAAAAGAGTCACTTAGCAGTGGTATCCTTGGGGACTTTGCGACCAACGCAACACACGTCGAAGGCCTGTGCCGCCTTGTAACCATCTGCTCACGATATTCAATTGGAAAATGTCAAGTAATAAAAATAAAAATAAATTTGAAAGAACAAATCGTAAATCAAATGTGGATTTACATAAAATTAATATGAAATTATAAAATGGCGGTGGTGAGTGATAATACCTGCTGCTTCGTGCTTCTTCTTGTTGGGTCTCCTGGTGACCATGGAAACAGAAACCTTGTTGCCGGCTGCAGGGTTGTCGCTGCTGAGGCTGCGGTTGGAATCGCTGGTGGAGCGGGTGCTGAGGTTGTAGCAGGCGCCCCTGTAGGAGCGATTGCGAGGGTTGGAAAGACGATCCAACTCTCGAGTAAAGTCCAAACTGTTGTTGCTGCTCTGTTTCACCACCAAGTTCGTGTGCTGGTGGCTGTTCCTGCTGCCACTGGCTGCTTCCCCGCTGCTGCTTGAGCTGTCCACTTCCGTCGCCACCACTGCTTTACTGTCCAGCAAGCTGCTAGACGATGCCTTATTGGCCGCTTCACCAGCTATGCCGCTGCTTCCACTGGTAGCAGAGCCTGCCAAATTGTCAGTTGTCACAGCTCTGACAGCTACCGAGTTGGAAAAAGTAATTTCCATAGAAGAGATGCCGGAAGTGGTGGTGGTGGTAGTGGGAGTGTCAGAAGCGTCATTTTTTTCATTCTTCGCCTCGGTCTCCTTCTTCATCTGCTGCTGCTTCTGCGAGAACTTGCTCGGCTTGCGGTACTTGACGCGGAAGCCACACGTCTCCACATTCGTCTCCTCCTCTTCGTCAGCGGCACTGTCGCAACTGGTGCAACCGCTGCTCTCGCCTCCTCTTTCGCCTCCGCCCACAACCACCTGCTTGTCCTCGAGGCCTCCCAGTCGGTCAGGAAAACAGTGCTTGAGCTTCGAAAAGCTCAGCAGCACTCTGACCACAGCGTCGTGTCCCTCCTGCACTGCCACCGCCAGCGGAGAGGCTCCATCAAGGGCCTTCAAACCGGGCTTGGCTCCATGCTTCAGCAACACCCTTGCCACGTCTCCTTGGTTTTGCCAGGCAGCCAGCAGCAGAGGGGTCCTCTTTTCAAAGTCCACCGAGTTCACGTCAGCACCCCTGCTAAGGAGCAACTCGCATAACCTCCAACGACCAAGCCACGCACAACAGTGCAATGCAGTTTGACCTGTGGTTGTTGAAATAGTGGATAAGTGGTCTTGAAACCAATGAAAAATAATTGTTTAATTAATACTTTTATTGAGTATTAATATTTAATTTTCAAGCAAATAGAGGTATTAACGACAATGTAATAACTTTATTGATGAACCAGAGTAAACAGTGATGAAGACAAGCGAAAAGTACGGAACACCTTCATCGTCTGCAGCGTTGAGAGGCATGAAAGGGTGGTTGTCGAGGATGAGGTTGATCATCCTCATGACGTCATTGTAGTTGCCGTTCTCAAGTACAAGCCAGTGGATGACGTTACGATTGAAGACGTCCTTCTTTTGCGGATCCGCTCTGCCAATCACCACCAGCAACTCAAAGACGCTCAGGCGGTTCAGAGCTGCAGACACCATCAGCGGAGTTCGAAGGTCGTGGCTCTTACAATCCACCAGGCACATCCCAATTTCGATCAAAATGGCCGCTGAGTCCACGTGGCCCTCCTGCGTGGCCAGAAAGAGTGGCGTCCTGCCCTCGTTGTCTGTCTCGTTCACGTGGGTGCCCGCCTCGACCAGAATCTGCACAACCTGCGTGTGTGTGTGTGTGTGTGTGTGTGTGTGTGTGTGTGTGTGTGTGTGTGTGTGTGTGTGTGTGTGTGTGTGTGTGTGTGTGTGTGCATGTCATGTTGATGATGAAGTTACAAATTTTTTAATACATTATGATTTTCAATTATGAATTTATTAGTACGGGTGATGAGAATTGAAGACAATTTTGAACCTTGAAACCTTCTATGTTAGTTTCGCTGTAACATTATTGTTACTGCATTCAAAAACTATACTATTATACATTTGAGAAAAATGAGAAGCCAGAGTATCCGAAGAGGCGGCAGTGGAGGGCACCTCATTGTGTCCTTCGTAGGCAGCAATGTGCAGGGATGTCCAGCCGTAGTTGTCTCTGTGCATCTCGTCCAGGCCCCTGTCCAATAGCAACTTCACCACCTCCACACACCCCTGTTGCGACGCGTTGCCTGCCGAAGGTTCTCGATTAAGCGAGGCGGAAAGCCGAAAAGACCGAATAATAATAAAAATAATGGTAGTAGTAATAATAATAATAATAATAATAATGATAATAAAAATATTTAAAAAATGATAATAATAAATATAAAAAAAAACAATGATAATGATAACAATATTTTCTTTTTTTATAGTCTTTATTGAAGCAGATCCAGACAAAAGCTGGAACTGGCACATGGCGAACGATCAAAATGGAAGAAAAAAAATTGAAATAAAAAATAACTGATATCTAATTCAAATGAAAATAAATAGATCTAATTCATAAAAATAGTTATGGCAGAAGGCAATGAGGGAGGCACCCAGCAAGGTTCGTCCAGCCGGATCAATGGCATCCACACAGGCGCCCCAGAACAATAAGGTCTGAGTGGGTGCGCATGTATTTGAAATAGTGACAGATGTTTGTTAGAGCTTTTAAAGCATTTAAAGCTTGAAGGAAAAAACAGAAGCGCAAGTAGAAGTGAGTTGATTGGGTGAGTGAATAAATTAATCGAGCGAATGAAGGCACCTTGACCACTTGTGTCTGTCCCATCATGACGGCCCAGTCAATGGCAGTGCGTCCCTCCACATCCTCCCAGTCCACGTCGGCATCGTTCTCAAGCAGCAACTCGCACAAGTCCCCTCGACCCTCGCATGCCGCCACCGTGAGAGCTGTGATGCCGTCGATGTCAGACGCCGTCACCGAAGCTCCCGCCTCCAAGAGAGCCTCAACCACTTTGAAACGGCTTTTGAGTGATTGTCCGAGGCCCGAGCAGGCCACGAAGAGGGCTGTTCTGCCGTCTGGGTCGGTGAGATTGGGATCGGCGTTGTGTGCAAGCAAGAGTTGCACGACGTTAAAGTGGCCCAGGTAGCAGGCTGACATGAGAGGAGATCGTCCGTCGTCGTCTTGACTGTCGATTTGCGCACCTCCCTGGGCTAGACAAGAAACCACCTTTTCGTGGCCACACCAGCACGCGGCTCCCAAAGCAGAGCGACCTCCGATGTCCGTCACGTCAGGATCGGCGCCCGCAGCCAACAACAGGCGCACGCACTCTACGTGGCCTCCCCACGAGGCCGATTTGAGTGCGGTCCATCCTTCAAAGTCAGTGCTGTCGACCTGAGCTCCCGCATCAAGCAGTGCATTCACAATTTCCAGGTGGCCCTGGCGAGAAGCTAGCATCAAAGGCGTCTGACCTGTCTTGGGGTCAATGAGCTCCAAGAAGGCATTTCCTGACGCTTCAAGAAGCAACTGTACAAGCTGGAAGTTGCCCTGGAAGGCGGCAGAGGCAAGTGAGTTTGACGAATCTGCGACTCCCTTGGAGGGTGGAGTGGCGGGGTTGTTGTCTTCGTTGTCCGATGGGAACAAGTCTTGCATGGAAGATGGCTGTTGTAGTCCTCCTTCAGAGAAACTCGCCGTCATTATGTCAAAGCCCTCTGAGTCTGCACTCAATCCACTCATCTTCAAAACCTCGATGACGTTTTGGTCGAGATGAGTGTCATTAGCCTGGAGGAGGGAGAGCGGAAGGTGGTCGATGTTGGTCGATTCGGAGCACTTGTGGCTGCGTGAAGAGTACATGAGCAACAGAGCCATGGCAGGGGCTTCAAACCGAAGGTCAGACCTCAGCAGATGCCACATCAGAATGTAATCCCTGCCGCATGCCTTGGCGTCGTCCTTGAGCACCTGGGAGTAGTCACAATTGTTCATGAGGCTGAGTGCAATGGTGAAGTGACCATCAGAGAGCTTGCACAAGAATCGTTGTGTGCAGTACTTCACGTCCAACGACCACTCCACAAAACTGTGGTGGAAGACTTCAAGGTAATGGCTAACGGAAGACCGTGTGGGAGGATTGCTTGTTTCTTTTTTGAGAGTATTTTCCTCTAGGATGATGTGTTTTATCAGATCAAGTCGCTCTATGAATTCATCTCTGGACAATTTACCATTCATTCTGTAGTTCAAGCCTTGATACAGCTCATCTTCACACATTGAACCCCCTTGAGCATACAACAAGCATAAAATTGGTCGGATTAGTTCAAACCTTGTTCGAGAAAATAACTTTTGACATAACCATAAATAAAATCCATTCAAAGTTGAAGGAATATCTCTGGTCTCTTGCAAAGGAACAAAACCCCGAGAAACTACATCAAGAGATTTTTCCAGGTACAAAAAGCAGCCATCACTCTTAATGTGCAACTGGTTGAGCATTTCTGCTGTTTTTCTGTCGAGTTGTTGTTTGAGGTGATTGTTGGCATTGAGCTTGCACAGGATGTACTGTTGCACATCTCGTATCACATGCGACTTGCGTAAGTCATCCAACCTGGAATAATTATTAAATTTTTTGATACTTATTATTTTTTATTTAATAGTTTTTCATGTGTTCTATCTTTCATGAAAAATCTAAACAAAATAAACCAGACATTATTTGAATGAATGGAAAGAAAATGAAGCTACCTTATTTTGCGAAAACCATCAAAATATTTTCCTTGTTTCCTGGTTGAAATAATAAGCTTTAGCCATGGTGGAAAAGCCTTGTAGTGCTTTAACAAAAGTTCTGAAAGGTTTTGACTGGTCTCTGTGAAAACTTTGTCCGCTGATCTTATGTCGTCTAAGCCATCAATTAAGATAAACAAGAATTTGTCTGGAGAAAAAAGTGCTAAAGGCTTAAGAATTGTTTCTTCAAACACTGAGTCTGGAGAAGTTTGAATTTCTTGAAATTCTGGTAAAATGGTTTTGAAGTTAGGAAGGTGATCAGAAGCATTTATTTGTTTGTGGATTTCCTTTACGAAATCGATCAAAGTGGCCGAACTATTGCGACTTCGTGAAGAGTTTATGAAAAAATAGGCCAGTAATTTTTTTGACAAGTTGTATTGTTTTGACGAGTTTGATGTCGGCCTGATGAGCTCACAACAAATGGATGTTTTGCCAGCTCCTGGAAAACCGATCAATGAAACTCCTATATTCCCTTTTTCACTGTCAAAACTCTTCCAAATTTTGTTAAATACCCATTCGCGACCATAAAAAGTCTTGCCTAATAACCGGTCAAAAGACATCGTGGGAATTACATGATTTGGGAGAACGAGATAATACAATTAAGAATTTTTTATAACCACCCTTTATATAGAAGCACTTTAAACGCGAAAATTACAGCAGGAGTTTTTAACGAAAAAATGAAAATTTGCAAAAAAGTTAATTTATTTACGTTAAAAGTGCATTTTAATAAACTTTACCATGGCATTTAAATATAAGCAGAAATCAAAAACCAACTTCACATATTGTACCAAATTTTTATAATTAAAAAATTATTAATAACTCGGTTTTTATTATTTTTTTTGTTTCCATGAAAATTCTTTTCTGTAAGCGTACATGTTTTCAATTATTTTGTCATTTTCATCTTTGAAAGTTGAACAGTTTTTCTTGCATGTAAAAACAGCAACCCATCCAACGACTTTCTTCAGTTCATTACAGTTTAAGACTGATAAAAGATGTGGCAAAATCTGCGAAAAAAGTCAGAAATTAGACTAGAAACTTACAATTTTTAGCTTAAAAATGGTTATATCTAACCAGGAATTCAAAGACTCTTTCACTATTACAGTTTTCACACTTTGGTATCTTTGATTCAACAGCCTTTTCTTCTTTATTTTGAATTATTTGATGATTTTCTTTTGAGTAGACCACCAAATTTCCATCTTCATTGAGCACCAATGTTCCTTCTCTGGCATACTTTATGACCTGTTCGAAGTTTTATAGTTACACATTGGAATTTTTTATTTTCAATTGATTATAGACATTTTGAAACTGATTTTTATACACACAAATTTTATATTGACAAAACTGACTTACTGGTTTATTCTTGAGAAAATAAGGAATAATATTATTTGATGAGTTGCACTGAATGCGTTTAAGTTCCTGCATTGTACAGTCAGTGTCAAGCCTCTCAACTATTTCTTTGAAATCTCTTTTGTCACCACTAACATCATCATCACAACTCTCTGAGTTGCTATCAGCAACATTACTACTTTCAGTCTCTTCAGCTTTGGATGTGTCAGAAATAGCCTTGATCTTACTAATAGGATTGACAATATTAACCTCAGCTTCACTATCATCATCATCTTCATCAAAAGAGTCATCATTATCTGCTTCCATTTTGAACCCAAACTCTGGGAACAAAAGTTTGCTTGGAATCAACGTATCTGAGAATTTATAAGAAAAACAGTAACAAATATATATTGATAATATATTCATAAATGATATTTTAAAATGAAACATTTTCATAATGCTAGAAATTATCAATTTTTATTTTTAAAAACTTACACTCACCGCCTGCAGTTTTGCACAATGCTTTATGACCTGCCTTCCAATGATACACTTGATGCTCCTTGGAACAATAGAATGTTCGATGACATTCTGAACATTTTTTACTGCCTATGCAACCGCAAACGACGCAGAGTTTGTTGTAGTCAGCTGCTGACGGATGCTTCGAAGTTTCGCAATTATTTTCATAGTTTGGAGGTTCAAATGGGTAAAACGGATTCACTCTTGGTAAGGAAGAGCGAAAAACAATAACAGCCCCATCGGAATTTGAGCAATTGTGGCACTCAATATTTCGACAAATAAAAATGAAAATACTTCTGTGAAATGAAGAATTATCCCCTTCAATTGGAGAATAGAGCTGGAGAAGAAATATGCACGGTTCTTTACAGTTTCTACATTTGAGTTCTTCAGAGTTTGGCAAAGGATTTAATGATAACCATGCTGGTTTACCACCAATTTTAGATGGCAGTAGATGACTTTTAAGGCTCCACGGTTCAGCTTCTACCACAAAACCAAGATCAACAAAATCACACATTGGAACTTAAATTACCAAGATGAGTGATATTTTAGTGAAGAATGCAATGAAACTTTTCAATATACAAAAAAACAAAATAATAAAATATTTAGAGTATTTTTCATTTATTCAAATTATATCTTAAATGTATTTAGTATATTAGAAGTTTTTGGAAATCTTTTTTATTACAAAAAAGTGTTTAAAGTTGATAACCTTATCAAAAATTTATTTTTCTAATTTAAATAAATTTATTTTTCAATTTGGAAAACTTTGAATCATTGAAGTTACTACATGTTTTTCTAGCGCAAAATTCTATAAATTTTTGTGTATTCGAAATCTGTCAGCGGTTATGATGGCGAAAAAATCTTTGGTGTGTGGCTTTTGCAAACATGGTATTGAAGAAGAAAATGTTTGTGGTAAACTCTGGCATAACTCTGTTCACAAGTGCACCGCACACAAAAAATGCATGGTAAGTTATCTTTTTAAAAACTTCTAATACTTTTTTCAAATGTTTTTGATTCACAACTTTTTTCACATTCAAGCAATACTCTGCTTCTTTAGTACAATATAATATGAAAAAGTTTGGTGGATTCAAAATAAACAAGGTGCTTAAAGAGCAAGCAAGAAGCAAATTATTGGTATGTTGTTAACTCAGTGTGATTTAATTATATACTTTATATTGTTATAGCTTTATTTTAAATTAATTTTCACAGAAATGTTACATTTGTCTCAAAGCCAACCAATCAAGTTCAGGAGCTTCTTGTGGTTGTGCTATCAAAGAATGTCCTAGAACATTCCATTACTATTGTGCGAAGAATGATCTCAACGTTCGAACTCGTAAAATTGTTTTCAATGGTGATAAACATGATGAAAAAGTACTCTACAGGTTAATACATAAATTCATCTAACTACTATAAACAATTTAAATTATCACTAATTTAATCAGGGTTTTTTGTGGGCAAAAACATGAAGGACTTTTTCTCAAACACCTCAAAAGTAAATTTTTGTTTTCACATTTTCAACAAAATTGATCTGTTTAACTAGCAATATTATATTAATATTGTCAATTGTCACATCTAGACATAGAGTTTTCAAATTATACAGACGCAGAAGAGTACAATTATGATGTGTCATCATCTTCATCTTCCTTTTTGTCATCATCCACTTCCTTATCAGATTGTACTGAAAAGAATCAAATGCATCAGTTAGCTACCAATAAAAATAATCAAAAAAATCTACCAAAAAAAAGAAGTGGCATCATCAAGAATGAGAATAAGGCAAATAATAGTTTTAAAAATAATTCAAGAAACAGAAGTGGAAGTTCATATGGTTGTGCCAGTTGTAGTTGCAGTAGTGGTAATGATAGTGAAGAAGATATAAAAGGTTCTCTCATCATTACTACCCTGCATTCTAAAGGTTTCCAGTGTAATCATACTCCATTGTAAACTTGCAGTGCCTTTACAAACAAAGCCAAAAACTTGGAAGAGAATATACTCATCTTACTCCTCATCCTCTTCTTCATCATCATCATCATCGTTTTCTCCCATCAAAAACCCCATAAAAAAGAAACCTTTATATGTTTCTAGTCATATTGAAAATGGTTTGAAATAACTCGAACCTTTTTATTTAAATCAATATTCATTATTATTGGATTTGATAGTTACTTAGGTTGATGTGTTAACCTATTTTTATGCAAATTGCAAACGTTTGGCTACTTTTGAATTCATGTCTGTCTATAGAGAAAGAATGTTCAGGGTTGTTGATCAATAATGACTGTTTGCAGCCAAACAAGTAAACCCTGAGCAACCACCCCAGATCATCTGTTATGTTTTGTAGAAGATATTTCCAAGCTCAAGCCTTCTCAATTCAAACAGCTAGTTACTGAGGTTGTCGTCATTTTATATTACTATAAACAGCCACCCTTCAGAATAACCACTCACAACAAAAATGACCACTCACCACAACAACCACTCACCACAACAACCACTCACTACAAAAACCACTCACCACCACAACAACCACTCACCACCACAACAACCACTCACCACCACAACAATCACTCACCACAACAACTACTCACCACCACAACAACCACTCACTACAACAACAACCACTCACCACAACAACCACTTCTCATAAAGAATCACCAACTAAATCAATCACTTAATAAATCATCTACTGCTTTTTCAAAACATTCACAACTTTTATCTGTTGCAACAGTATCAGTCACAACAACCATCTACCACTACATGCAACTACACAACCACCATCTACCACTACATGCAGCTACACAACAACCATCTACCACTACATGCAGCTACACAACAACCATCTACCACTACATGCAACTACACAACAACCATCTACCACTACATGCAACTACACAACAACCATCTACCACTACATGCAGCTACACAACAACCATCTACCACTACATGCAACTATACAACAACTATCCACCACTACGTGCAACTACACGCAACTACACAACAACCAGGCCAACAGACACTTCAACAACATCAGTACCTCCCATATCTTCCTGTGGAAGTATGAGCAAGCTCACCTGCTTACCACATGCCACCTCTTGTGCATCCTTGCGGATATCAGCAAAGCTCTCAAGTGAGGAGGAGGAGGAGGTGAAACTGTAATGGAGGGAGAAGGGAGAATAAGAGAAGAAGGAGGAGGCAGAGTAAAAAAAACATATTCAAGTTCACGCTGCTTATGTAGTTGGGCTGGCTTCAATGGGGGCTGGTGAAGAGGTGGCTTATAAAGGGGTTAAACTTGTGGTGGAGAGGAGTGATGTTTTGTGAAGCTGTTACGTTAAGCGTGCTTCCACTTGCAGTGAAAGGAACTTCCAGGAGATGCGCAAGCTGGTCTGTCTGCTGGAACTCGACAGAGCAAACCAATACAGTGCTCTCTTTCCATGGATTAGTGAGAATACCGATAGTAAAGAAGAAGAAAAAGAAGCTGAGAAGAGCATTGTTCACAACGGTGACAACAATAGCAATGATTCCGCACATATGAAAAAGGATACAAAAAATAATGACGATAGAAAAAGGTACAGTTCGAGTGCCGATGTCACTGATAGTGGACGTGATGTGAAAGATGGCAAAGATAAGGTAATGACAATTGTTATTTCTGATACCAACGATGACGAGAAAACCAGCAATTTGAATGAGGAAGGTACAAAAGAAGTGGATGAGGTGAAGGCCAAGAAAGCATGTTTGAGTGAGAAGCGGGCCGCCATTGCTACTGACACAAGTTTGGAAGGAGGAGACAACAACAACCTCCGAAGGATAGAAATTATAGACGTGGATTCTGATGGCGAGAACCTCGTCACCAGGGCCGACGACAAGAACAGCACTGCCGGCTGGAAGACGGCGCAAGCACACAATGAAGCTGAAAGGAGAGACGCCAGCTTGAAGAGGGAAGAAATGGAGCGATTGTTTGTGACTTCCAAATACGACGAGATCAAAGAAAACTTTGAGGAGGCGAACAAATCATTCGGTAAGAAAGTGGCTGCGCTGGTTGCTTTGAAGGAAGGGAGGGTGTTGAGGGGACCAGCGAGTAGAAGGAGAGCGATGGCGAGTGGCAAGCAGGGCGACGATATTCGTGTGGCTTTCGTACTTCTTTGCGCGCAGACAGACGCCTCTTGTGAGGTCAGGTTTCACATGCGCAAGTCTTTCTCGACTGACGTCAAAGAAGACACTGAGAAAGCACCAAGGCCGCGTGCTTCGAAGAATGTAGGGCCACCCGCTACTGCCCACCTTGGCAACAAGTCCTCTGACGCTTCAAAACCCTGTCCTCCGCGAAATCAACACGACGCTGCCATCTCAACTACTGCCACGCATGTAGAGGTTGTTTGGCGTTGTTTCTTTTTTTTTCTTCAATTTCTTTCTTAATCATTTTTTTCTTGTTTCACCAATATTGTTCGTATGAATTTTTTTTTTTTTTAATTTGAATTTCTCTTTAAATTTTTTTCTTCCAAGTACGCTAATTATTGACCGTCTCTTGCAGGCCATCAGCATAGAGCCTTGCCATTTGACTGACTATCTTGTTCCATGTCCATTGGAGGGTGCTAACGCCGGTGTAAATGTTCCATGTTTTCCCACTTCGAGTTTCACTATCACTAGTATCAGTTGTATTACCACCGACGCTACTACAGCTTCTCTTAGGTTCACTAGTACTGCTGCTTCTACTATTACTCCTACTTATACTGATGCTACTGCCACCACAACTAGCTCTTACACCATCACTGCTACTTCTAGCACTATTATAAATAATTCTATAATTAACAACAACAACAATAATAATAATAATATAAATACGAGTACTGATGGGATTATTACTGGTGAAAATAGCAACACTAGAAATAATAGTACTAACAAAAAGAATGAAAATGCCACTACTGACACCAGTACTTATACTACTACTGCTATCACGAGTCTCCAGCCAACTGACAGTGTTACTTTGAGGGAAGGTGGGGAGAAGAATGATGTAAGACGTGAAGCAGAGAGTGAGGAAGGAGAAAATGGAGAAAGAAATCTTGAAAGTGCAGGCGACTATATCAGAAAAGATGAGAATCTTTATAACAACTGTGATATGTACAAAGAACCAAAGGACCAAGCAAAAAATGATGTTTCGGCTACTTTACCAATGAATTCTGTAATTGCCGGAAACTCGAGTACTAGTGTGGATACGAGTGACCATGCACACAACCTCCCAATCACTTCCGTCTGCACAGACGTCGTCACGGGTCCATCTTACGACACCACCCACCTCCCTGATGATGCTGTAACTTCCTTGAACCACACAACCAACACCAGTCGTTTGCCTGCATCTTCCAACACGTGTCAAACTACCTGCAACCCTCTTCCTTCACTTTCAATGTCTTCTGTTCTCGCTTTTACAACCACCACAGTCGTCACTGCTACCTCCGTTGGTTCCAAATCTTCCACTGTGTCCATGGCTGTGCGTTCAACTCCAGTCATTGCAGGAGAGTCGGAGTACGCACGTTCCTTCAAAGCCCCATACACCAGTTGCATACTACTACCTTCGCAGCCTCTGCAACTTAGTGCTGGTGCGCAACGAGGCCTGATGGAGAGACTACACGAGTGGATGGTGCATCGTGGCATGAGGCTATCGCGAGTGCTTACCTACCCCTTAGATGCCCTCATTACACACCCATCCACCATCACCACTTGCACACACAAGTATTTCAAAGGTCTTTTGTCTAAGAACTCATCCACATCCAGTTCATCGGTGCTTCTGGCCTTAGTGGCGCCTCTTGACGTCACGCTCGTGAGACCTCTAGTGTATGTGCAACGTCTGATTGGACGCCTTATTGACATGCACTTGAGGACCTCCATGGATCTGCTGGTGCTTGTGCAGACGGACACTCTCAGCGACGTAGAAGTCTTCAAACTTGCTGACCTTCTGCCTGCCTCGGCGTTGCAGGCTGCCAAAGTGGATGTTTTCAAGGTGCTCCTGAACAACCAGAGCACCCTCTTCGTCGCCATGCACTTCTCCCATACCCTTTGAATCTTTCACGCACGTTTCCACTTGTGTGTATGTGTGTGTGTGTTTGGTAATTAATTTAAAAATTGTTGATTCTACTTACCGTTTTTGTCGTTTTGAGTTTCATTCAAATAATATATGGCTTCAAGTCACTTCCTCACCGACTCTTTCAAACAGTTTTTCTTGGTTTTGGCTGAGTTTCAACTTTGGAAATGACTTAAAATGTTAAACCTTTTATTTGATATTTAAGTAATTTTAGAATTCTATATTGCTATTGAACTGATTAACAAATTTAACTAAAAAATAGTTTTTCCCTCTACAATGTCACAAAACGGAAAATTTGCAAAGGGTTGAAATAATATGAACTAAAAAAAACCTTATCACACATCGCTTAATGACCATGCTACTTTCTTGTGCTGAAAATAAAATTGAGCTTGTAATGTATTGGCACTTCAGAATTTTTTTGACATCTTAAGTAACATCAGTAAGTGAGAAAACTACTTTTTTGGCCAAATTGTTTCAAAAAGTTCGTCTTAATCCTGATTTCTCAGCTTTTTGAGTTGGTGTAAAAAATATGACTGGAGTCTCCCTTTCTGAATCAATTTTGTGCATGTTCACAAACTCTGAACATCTCAGAACCGTGCCAATGTGTAATCTACCACTAGAAAAATTTTTCTCGAAATGCTTTTAGAAATGCGTGCACTAACTCAAAATGTACGTAACTGTATTAATGTTTGATTTTGAAGCTTGGTTTCCTTCCTGGGGCTTTACAACCACAATTTTCTTTAAAATTTCTGCTGTTCAACTTCGCCTTGAATGGAGGCTTACACGCTTAGCCTTGTTGAATATCTTCATGATTGAAACAGGAGACATTTTTTAAAATAATTCTATTTTTTATAAAAAAAATTTTGTTTTATTAGTTAATAATTTGTGAAAAAACAAAACAATAAAAACAAAAGGTGAAATTGTTCTTTGTTAGGCCTCATCATTAGTAACTTTTATTCTCTGGAAAATTGAAAAGTAAATAGTTAAATGAAAATAGAAAAATATAACACTGATTTTAGAAAAAAATTAATAAAATTTCAACAACCCACCATAGCACCTTCTCTTCGTATTATTCCCCTCAAGTCTTCAGTTCCCTGCCACTGTCCACTCAAGCGCACCTGATGCCTGTTATTCTCCTCACTAGCCTTCTCTAACTCTTCGTTCAAACGTTTATTCAAGTCGAGAAGTTGTTTTATCGTCTCATGCAAAGTTTCGCTTTTTTCGGTTTCCTGCGTTTAGATTATTTAGATTTAGCAATATATGTGTGTATGTGTGTTTTTCAAAGGTGGTTTCAAACTTGGTTATGGATTTTTAAAATAATTATTTGAGAAAGTCAATACAATCAATTTGATTATTCAAAAAAGTTTCTTTCTCACCTCGCTGAAGGAACTTTTCAACTTTTCAAGACCATCCAAACTGTGTAAGACTCCATTTGCCTAGTAATGTTTCAATAAAAAGAATATTTTATTTAAATTGAGTATTTTACGTTAATCTCTTTTTGAATTAAAATAGAATGCAGTTATTAATATCATGAATCATGTCCCGTATTTGCTGTTGGTCAAGTGATTCCTATACAGTACCTTATCGTGAAGTTGCGGCGCAATGATGTGACCTTCTGAAAGGTTTCAAAAAATATAGGAAAAGTTTATAGTTTAAGTTACCTTTACGACTGTTGGAAAAATAAAGAATTCACCACAAACCGCTTGATGAAGCTTGTCTCCTAAGCCTAATCACGTGTTTTTCATGGTCATTCAATTTATTTTTCAATATTTTATTTTCTTCCTCCAAATGTTTTATTTTTCCATAAGATTCATCTGTCATTGATGAATTGCTAAAAGTGAAATAACTCGATAATTCTATTCTGGTTTTAAACTCTTGATTGATCATACCAAGTTCTCTATTGCAATTCGATCTAATCAAAACTGTGGTCTAGTTCTAACAAATTTGAAAATTTATGTCACAATCGCATCCTCACGTTTGATTGTTCTTAATTCATCGATACAATTTTCATAGTTCCGAACTTTGTTTTGTAAGTTTTCTATATTTCTGATCGTAATTTCATTTTCCAGCTTGACAGTAAAATAAGTTATGGAGTATTTCATTACATTTAAAAATAATTTTTTTAACTAGGTTTGCAAGTTTTTAAAATTATTTTTCAAAACTTAAAATAATTTTCCAAGAAAAATATTTAGGAAATAAACAATTTTAAATAGATTTAAATGAATATTGTCAAGTTTGGCTTCGAAAATAGTAGGCAACCTCTAGGTCTCGAATGGTTTCATTGAGCTTCTTGATGTCAATCTTGTATTCAAGGTTATCGTTGAGGGCAAAGCCTATAAATTTGTGGAGCTCTTGAAACAGCTGTATGGAAATTCTTGAGCATTCGTACCTTTTTACGTTGGAGCCTTTTGGAAAAACAGTTTTAATCGTAAAATTTTGAAATTCGTGTTCACTTATAAAAAATCGAATAAGGTAATAAAATCCAAATCTGACCTTTTGGTCTCCCTAAAGGAACAAGGCCAGTGATGCGAGTGAATACCTTCGGATACTCGAACTCCAGCCTTTCCATGTAAGCTACGAATCCCGCCTTACCTTTGTACATTATCGTGTCTATGAGTTTTGCTGCGTGTGGTGATTGAAGTTCTCTAAAAATAATTCACCGTGTTCCTAACAGTGCTCCAATCACCGGTACATTTCGCAATTTTGCCTCTCATTAAAACAAACTAAAATTAAAATTAAAAGAGTATTATTATAACCCCATAAATAAAAAGATTAGTATAGAAGGGCTAAATCTGTAAAACAAAGATATCTCCAGAGGTCACTCAAATCCAACTATACACAAGGCCTTATTCAACCATTGTCGGTTATTGCTCTTGCCAAGGATACAAATCTTATATAATCTAACCTCATACAATCTAGCTTAAACTAACCTGATACAATAAAATTTAAACTAACCTACTCTAATTGAATTCAAACTAGCCTAATCTTATTCAATTTAAACCTACCTAGTCTAAGCCTTTTAAAGCGCCATTACGCTATTTGTTCAGAGACGCTCTATCAATGCAAAGCACAAAGCAATCAAGCAGGATGACTTGCACCAACCAGTCATTGCCTTAGTGGTCTTGTGTGTTCGAATAATCTCTTCGTCATCGATCGATAACACATCCCTTCTCCTCAAGTGGTTGATGAAGCGGTCCGCCTTGGTAAGGGGCCATTTGAACCGTATTCAGTTTTAAGCTAATCTTGATCAATCTAATCTAACCTTACCTAATCTAATTTAATCAAATGATTTATATAAACCTGATTAATGCTGTTCAAAAGTTAATTAGTAAATTTGAATCTTGTTAGAAATCACTTAAACAGATTTTTTGTTTCAAAGATTACCTCAGTGTGGATGCTGAGATAATGCAGTTGTTCTGTTAGAAAATGTCGAAAGTCCGTAATTCCAAATCTATCCATGATACTAAATACTTTGATGAAACTCTTTCACAAGCTTCTTAGGTTTTGTACTGTGATAGCAGAAACTAACGCTCGTTTTCGTGACTTGCTCATACCTCAGTTCGTTAAAAGGTTTCATAAACACATATGGAGTGTGAGAAATGATAATTCGAACAATCCTTCTTTCAAGTGCTGTGCTTAAGACAGCAGCTTAACAACGGGACTGCGCTGAACAAAAGAGATTTTGTTGAATTTTGTCATCCGGGCGTTTGATGTCACTGCCAAAGAAATGACTAAAGAGCCATTAACTGAAGAGACCACGAATTCAAAACTAGAAAAGAACAAAGAGATTCATTCTTTACAGAGTACCTCACTATTTACGAGACTATAATCTTATTTTATCTAATCAAGACATTTTTAACGCACCCTTTAGAACTATGTTTAAAAGCGCTCCCATGGAAGCGGTTTCACTCGCTTGTGGGCTACTAGAGGACTGGACACTCTAGGACAGCATCTGTACTTTAAGTGAGTTGCCGCTTTCAGAACTCAAACTTGCGTTCGTCTGATCACAGTTTACAACGGAACAGACCAACCCTTAGGCTGCAATAATTTTAACAAAAATCCATAGTTACGAATAGTCAGTGTGAAATAAGAACAAATTGACCATAGACAATAGAAACAAACTTATAAAACCTTAAAAGTTTGGAGTATGGATAAGCTTGAGTTTAATAAAGGCGACATACTTTTGACGGTATTTAAAATTATTTTTTTTATTTTGAAACATTTCGTTTTTATTAAGATGGTGAGATTTCATGGACTTTTACAAGTTCCGTTATGGACATTTTCATCTTATTTCGGTCGATTCTATGCTGATAATTACTTTATCCTAAATTTTCTGAAGGTCATTCATCTTCTCTTTGTGATATTTTTCTTGAATTGATAAGGTGACCTATAAAGTTAATCGATGTTTCTTAAATGGATGCCTTTGAATTCGATCTCATAAGCATACCTAAATTTAAGCTTATCCTATTTTATTCAACCGATATATAGCACTGATTACACACTTTTAAAGAGCGTTCTCTCCTCTCGGCTCTTCACCCATTCAACAATTGACATTTCATCTAGCCTCACGTTCACCTCCATCCTACATTCATGAATTAGTTTCTTCTTAATTCAGCCTTTATTAATCAAATCAAGTCAAATTCCGACACTTTTGACCCTATCTCATGCCAACTAATACCAACCCTGTTAGACGATCCCGCCCTTCAGTTTCTAGTTGCCTACTTGTTCCGTGTGGAACGTATTAACTGCCTTGTTCACCATCGTTATAATACACCCGCGAGAGCACTTTACGTGGCACACATAATCACAAGCCCTCCAGCGAACAAGATTTCAAAAGCTATAGCCGAAAAAAACAAATCACAAATTAGTTAAAAATTACAACTAACAAAAAAGAGATGAATTACGTATAACTTTAATTTAAATAAAAAAACCAGTCGGAATGCACCAGTCTCCTCCAAGTCCCGAAGGACAAGGAACGATCATTGCAGACTGCCACAAGTGACCGAAGTCTTATGCGGCAGTCCAGTTCACGCTCAGAGACCGGTGCTACGACTCGTCATCCTGGATTTGGGTCCAGAATCAGTTTTGACTGACGATCTGGCACTACATACTATAGAAATGATCCCTAAAAGTATGATCTTGAAAGTAAGAGGATTTTGATTGGGTTATAACTTAAAATTGTAGTTCAACTAGTGGTGTCGAATTATTTCAAAGTATACATCTCTACCGAGTATTTTTTAATTAAAAAGCATAAAGTTAAATACGAACTTCAAAATTTAAAATAATTTTTAAAATTTATGAAAATTTTAATTTTCTGATTGATTTCAAAATAAACCTCATAGAACGACTTGTTGAATTATAGTAATATTAGCACACGGCACCGTACACGCGAATGTTTTTTATAGTTTAACTTTTAAAATAGACTTTTAAATACTCTTGCCGTTTCGTCACCAATTAATAAATTCGTGGTAGAGCTCACCTGTTTTATTTTTGAGACATTACATATTTTTTTGGACTTCCAAAATAATGTCCGAGACTAATGAACAAAAGTTCGAAAGACTGGAAAAGGAGTTAAAATCTTTGAAATTAACAGATAATAAGGTACTTGTTAACATTTTTTAATATTAGTTTTTGATAATTTAAATTTTCCACAAAACATTGGCTACAGGAAAAAACATCAGAAGTCAAAAAAGAGTTAGACAAACTAAGAAATATTCTCAAACAAAAACCAGAAAAGAAGAGTGGCGCAAGTGGTGATGGAGGTGCTAAAAAGGTTACAAGGTAAATTTCATCATTTTTCAATTTTTGACATTCACAAAATTCCGTATCATAGAAATTCAGTTTTGACTATTTGAATTTTCTCAGGCTGGGACTAGAGGCTAATAAAGAAGACAACTTATCTGATTGGTATTCACAAGTGATAACAAAAGCGGAACTAATTGAGTATTATGATGTGAGTGGCTGCTATGTACTGAGGCCTTTAGCTTTCGGAGTTTGGGAGAGAATTCAAGCATGGTTTGACAATGAAATCAAGAAGATTGGATTTGAAAATTGCTATTTTCCAATGTTTGTGTCAAATGCAGCACTGGAAAAAGAGAAAGACCACATAGCTGACTTTGCTCCCGAAGTTGCATGGGTGACCAAATCTGGTAGTACTGACTTGAGTGAGCCAATTGCCATTCGACCAACTAGTGAGACTGTAATGTACCCATCATATGCAAAGTGGGTGCAATCTCATCGAGATCTGCCTATTCTCTTAAACCAGTGGTGCAATGTCGTCAGGTGGGAGTTCAAGCACCCACAGCCTTTTCTTAGGACCAGAGAATTTTTGTGGCAAGAAGGTCACTCAGCTCATTCAAACGCCTCTGACGCCATTAAGGAGGTTCACTACATACTTGACCTTTATGCTCAAATTTACCAGGATCTTCTTGCCATTCCTGTCATCAAGGGAAAAAAGACTGAGAAGGAAAAGTTTGCTGGAGGTGACTTCACAACCACAATTGAAGCGTTTGTTTCTGCCTCAGGTCGAGGTATTCAGGCAGCTACCTCCCACCACCTTGGTCAGAACTTTTCAAAGATGTTCGACATTTCATTCGAGGATCCTGACACCAAAGAAAAGCAGTTTGCTTTTCAAAACTCTTGGGGCATCACCACCCGATCCGTTGGCATAGTTGTCATGGTGCACGGAGACAACAAAGGAATGGTGATGCCTCCACGCATCTCTCCCAAGCAAGTGGTAATCATTGCATGCGGCATTACAGCTCAGCTGAGTGAGGAGGACAAGAAGGCGCTGTTGAGCAAGTGTGAACAGCTGGTGCTTGAGTTGAAGGAGGCGGGTGTCAGAGCACACGCAGACATCCGAGACAACTACAGTCCTGGCTGGAAGTTCAACCACTGGGAACTGAAGGGAGTGCCTTTGAGAGTGGAAGTGGGACCACGTGACTTGCAGAAGGACCAGGTGGTGTGCGTCAGAAGGGACAATGGCGCCAAGAGCACAGTAGCACTAGCAGAGGTGGTGCAGAGCATGAAGCAACTGCTTGAAGACGTGCATCAGTCAATGTATCAAAAGGCCAAACAGGACCTCGACAGCAACCACGCAGTCTGCACCGACTTTCAGGAACTTTGTGGAAACCTCGACAAAAAGAAAATCATCTCGGCGCCCTTTTGTGGCGAGATAAAATGCGAGGAGACGATCAAAAAGCTGAGTGCCAGAGACGCTGCGGTAGAGGAGGGAGCTCCAGCCATGGGTGCCAAGGGACTGTGCATTCCATTCGAACAGCCCGCTTCCATCAAGGAAGAGGACAAGTGCATCTGTCCTGACTGCAAACACAAACCCAAGTACTACACAGTCTTCGGCAGGAGTTATTAACGAGCGTCTTATCACATGCTTTTGGCGTATAAAAGCCATTAGCCATTGTTAGCAACTATTTCTCTGTTACCTACGATATTTAACCAGTGCTTTGAACTTTTGATGAGTTTTTTATTCACTTCTTTTATCAAGCATGTTATTCTATTGTCAACCGCATATTCACAATTCGCTAAAACCAGGATCAAAATATAAACTTGGACACAAAGACGCTGTTCTTTGGACAACTAGACGTTCTTGTCCTTGGGACTTTAATGAAATACACAAATAACACTCCATCCATTCATAAATAGCCTATATAACTAGCAATTAATTAACTTAAAAGGCAATAATACAAGTCCAGGATATTCCAGTAGTCCCAAAGATCTGATGGGTTGGCCCCCTTAAAAACTCTCGTGGTTATATTGTATCAATGCATTGTAATACTCAAGCGTATGGCTTTAATTTCTATCATGTAACGTAGTGAATGTTGAAACTTTAAAGCAGGGATTCACACGAACATTCAAAGCAGTTTGCTTCCCGCTACATTCTTCAACTTTGTTAATTTTAGGTAATTTGTGGAATTATTTTTTTGAAACTTTTTGAAAATAAACACCATTTGAATCTTCATGAAAGCAACAAATCAGTCAGTATTTAAGTTAAATTTTTGAATGTCAATATTAGTCATTCATTCAAAAAAGAATCATTTGTTGAATATGATTCGTCGTTACGAAATCAGGCCGTGTGAATTCAGTTAATAATCATTATATCTCATCCTCTTGTCCTGTTCCATTTGATGCCTTTTCTGATCCATCTTGTTGCTGAGTAGGAAAAAAGATAGTTAATGAGAGTTGCTGTATGGCGCTGATTTGCAATTCTTAAGTGCCCAGAAGATTCTATTGAGTATATTGCATCTTGAAAGATATGATGGGACCTAACTTCAAAGTAATTAAGTTAAACAATGGAGTAAGAAAGTGAAAGATGAGTGCCTGAGCATTTGAGAGAGATTGAGCAGCAAGTTGACGGAATCATCGCCAGTCCCGGCACCATGCATGCCACCGCCGCCTCTGACGATGTCTCTGCTACCGACGCTGTTGTCCCTCCTGCCGTAGTTGCTTCTGGGAGACCTGGAGCGGCGTCTGTAGTCAGGTCGGTGGTCGTAGTGGTTCAATGCCGGGTAGCGCGCTTCGTTGTCGTTGCGGAAATTGCCTGTAGAGTTGTTGTGGTGGCTGGCTGTGGTGGGTTGTGGCAAGTTGAGGGCAGTTTGCGTGAAAGATTGAAGAAGAAAGTTCTGAGAAAAGGCAGCAAAACGCTGAAAAACGTGTCGACCTGTTTCGTCGAGGCGAATGAGGCCGCTGTGACTCTCCTGCATGTAAGGGTTTCCTAGCAGTCCGTCCATGGGTGCACCCCCTCCGTACCCCCCCGACATTCCTCTGCCCCTGCCTCCGCTGACATTTCAATCATCAATTAATTTTAATCTCAAGTTTAAATTAAGTCAAAAATCGTTTCATTCATCGATTAATTTCGAGTACAATTCAAAATTTCAATTCGTCTCAGTTGCTTGTTTCGGCGTTTTGCAAAGTGGATTTTATTTAGAATAAGGGGAGAAGAGCCAAAATAAGAAAAAAGGCAACCCAAGGAGGTTTTGTTGCATCACCAATTGAGCCAGAGGATTCGCCAAAGAAGCATTCCTGCGTCAGTGTGAAAGGAAACCATTGTGAAATAGTAAACTGTGAAAAAACCTTCCGCGGTGAAGGCGTCTAGAAGCTACACCCACCCAAGCAGAGAAGTCTGACTGCCAGTCTTGCTGCCACTGCGGCCACCGGAGTTGTAGGAGCCTCTGTAGGGCTTGTAGTGGTTGTTGCGTCGGTAGGGACTCTTCCTGCCACGACGACTGGACGTCCTGAAACGAGACTCCCTGTAGTGCCTCCTAGATATGTCCTCCTCACTCTCCCTCCTCTTGTCCACCAGGATCCCACACCTGCACCAACGGAAGGCAGAGAGAGTTAAAAGCGAATTTTAAAAGACTGAAACTATCTTTCAATATTTGAAAACCTTTTTGCCAAAAAAATAACAAGTGAGGAGACGATTGACAATAAGATGTACGCAGAAAAGCATCAAGACCTGAGGAGTGTCTTTTGGATGTTGGCGGAGCTGAGTCGGGGCAGTCCATTGAGCCAGGAAAGCTGCTCCAAGGAGGGTTGAGGCAGACCGAGGTCCTTCCTGCTTTGGTTGTCGCTCTCCAGCACTGACTTGCTCTTTGATAACTTCTGCTTCCATGCGGGGAGTAGGGAGGAGTTTGTCATTGTATGGAATAGGCAAGTTCCATGCAGCCATTGCATCATTTGAAGGTCAATCAGAAATTATGATTGACTTGAATAGGATTCATACAAGTCACGTTATGAATTTTATCCATGAAACAAATGATTAAACCACTTCCTTCACCACCACCTCCACACACCTCCTCCAAGGCAGCAGGCACTTTGGCGCCAGGACTTTGCTTCAAAGCCTCCAACTTGCTTGAACATCTCTCTATGTACGTCAGCACCGCCTTCCTCTCATATAGGCGCAAGTAAGCTGGCAAGAAAGAAGAAGTTGATGCTTCTATGGTAATAAATTTATTTTATTGTACGAGAAGTCAACTTAAAGAACATAAATAAATAAGTATGAGTATAAATAATATAAATAATTCAAGTTATGAGGGATTTGGATGTTCACACTTTCACAAGCCACTATAAGTATGAGAGAGCAAGAGGGCGCATAGGAGGCAATGGTGGAAAAGCTCGCAACAGGCTTAAATGCCACTAAAATAATACTGGTGGTGGTATTGCATTGGGAACTCACATCGAGGGATGGCGTGCACCGGGGTCTTGTAGGCAAGCAGCATCAACTTGTAGCCACATAGCTCTAGCCTCCTTTCCACAGCTGCCTCCACCTCCGCCCGCATTGTCTCCTCGGTGCTGAAGACAAGAAAGGCAATTCTGCAAAAAAGAGGATGAAGATGAGGAAAAAGAGAAAGATAAAAATGAGGAGGAAGAAGAAAAGGAGAAGAAAGAGAAGGAGAAGAGCAAGAAGGAAGAAGAAGAGGAAGAAGAAGAGAAGAAAAAAGAGTAAATAAAACGATGATGAGGTGGTGAGTTAGCATAGTGTATTTTATGTATAAGTTCAGAAGTGTATGAACATGCTATGCATGTGTGTGGCTGCTATTTCTGTTTATATATATAAAACTTTAAAGTCCAGGCAAGTCCATGGCGAGGATAAGAAAAGGTCTTTCCATGAGTGATAAGAAAAGGATTCTTTCAAAAAATGTTTAAGGGAGAAAGATTTGTATGAAAAAAAAGAGTGTGGCCATGGATGTTTAGAGGAAAGAAAGGAAACGATTGGAAAAAAGATGATGAAGAGCTTGCTCAATTTACCCTTTGGGTGGAGCAGATGGCAAAACAGGAGCGGTGTGAAAAGCATCAGCACCCCTGGGAGCCTCAGTGGTGGCTCCAGTGTCCATATTGGAAGCACTGTCGGAGGCAGCAGTGGTGGTGGTGGTGGAGGGGGAAATAGTTTGTGGCGGCTCAGATGCCTTGGTGGGGGTGCTTCTAAAAGACTTTTTGGTCTTGTCAAGGCGCATCACAACATCCTCGACGCAAGGAAACAAGTCACGAATGGCCTCTTCAGTCACCTCAGCAGACAAGTTCCTAAGCACCGCCACATTGTCTGTCCACTTCTCTGTGGGTGTCGATTAGTACTATGATACAATTATATAAGAGAGGTTATAAGGCAAGTGGCTCCAGCTTCTGAAAGCTCATAGACCACCAGGTTAGCAAAAGATTGCTAGTCTGTTTTGTTTGAGGGGTAGTTCTTTATACTCTCAACTACACCAGCTGAAATTTAACATTGATGGTGTTATCTAATCAAAAGAGAGGTGACTTCATATCACCAATATCAAAAAAAAACTGATGAAGGGATAAATTTTTATAAATAATCTTTGAATAATTCAAGTTAAATCTTCCCATTTCTTACTTTTCACTCCATTCTTATCTACAAACGTATCAACAGTATGATCTGTGGTGAAAAGACAGATAAAATATTTTTTAAACTTACAATCTCTAAAAATTTTCTTTTCAATTAATAGTATTAAATACATTAAATGATAAATTTTTTTCAATCAATAAAAAAACTCCACCCACGCGAGTGTGTGTCAATTTTCACATCCAAGTTGTCCTTCCATGCACGTAGAAGTTCCACCGCATTGTTGGCTGACTTGCAAGTGCTGAATGCCATGGTGACAATGCTAGGAAGATGGGTGGAGACCAATGAACATTATAATTGATAGCACCAAAGAAAAAAGGTTGAACATTTTGCATATGTTTAGAAACCAAAAATAAAAATAATTTATTTGAGTTTCAAGTGCAAAATTGTGTTAATGGCCGCCCAAAGCTCTACCAACCCAGTGAGTGCTTCTCGATTGTTGACATCTCTCACAAAGGAGGTTTGGAACTCACGCAAAGAGCCCCATGAAATCAGCTCTACTATGTGAGAGTCGCTCAGCTCGAGGAAGCTCAATGGAGATGCAGTAACCTTCCTATTGTGCTTCAAATGACCCATCTCTGTGACATAGTTTGTAGATTAAAAAACTAGAATACGCATAGATTGACTTTATTTTTTCATACTAATCTCTTTTAATCATACCGTCGGTAATCTGTTTGAGGGTAGGCATGTTGAGCAAAGCCCTTTCGACATCTTCCGGGTTGATATAGCTCATGTCTCTTTTCATTGCATCTGTTTTCAAAAAACTTGAAATATCATTTTGTGGATTGTAATTTTTTTCAAAGTTTCAAACTTACAGCGTTTGTATGGATTTCAAATAATGTAAAGTTTAACCTTCTTCACTCTCAGATTCAAGTCCACAGTCATTCCATTCATCCACCACCATCATGCTATCGGCTTTTTCGCTCGATTGTTCTTTCATTTTATCAACATCTTCACAAAACCCGTGATTTCGATTCATTTGATTTTGTAGATCTAAAGTTTCAGAACTGCTAGATTTTAAAACATCATCAATTTCAATTAAATTAATAACATCATCGCGACCCTCCATTTAAACACGACGCTTAGTAAAAAATTTTCAAACGCGATATTACGTCTAATTATGCTAATGGACGGTTTGTTAGTACATTCAAACCATTGAATTAAGTTAAGTGGATACATTTTTCATTTTGTTTCAGAAAAAGTAATTTGAAATGTTTCAATTATATAATCAAATTTTAAAAATTAGTTCAAAATTTTTTTATAAAAGTTGTAGTTTCTCGTTAAAGGTGGATTCCGTTTACATGTTCTTTTACTCATGCCTTGGGTCCTCGCGATCGTTAATTTGCCCATAGAATGCTTTTGAGGACAATTCGTAGTTTTTCCTATTTGCCTCCTACTAGACATTTTTGTTCGAAGTTTTCAAGTAATTAAATATTTTTATTAGCTTAATATATATAATCTAATCAAAGCATTTATAAAGCACCTTTTATCACAGTTCAAAATTAAATTAATTGAGTCTAATGTTGAAACAAAATGCTTAAAGACGCTTCACAAATACTTTGAGTAGATCAGATTAATTCAACCGGTAATTCAGCTTAACACAAAAATTATTAAACACAACTCTGACAGATCAGTTCAAACATCCCCTGGATATATTACAAGCCAATCGTAAAGATGAAGCATCGAGATCCGTTTTGTTCACGTTTTCATCTACTTCCCATTCATTAATTGAGCATTGCCAATCTTTTGGCAGTATTTCCAGTGTTTTTCTTTTTGATAGAGTTGATAAGGTAATTTTGGCTCATTTATTTATTTTTCAAATATATTATTCTACTTCACCAATGTACTTCTCTTATTTTTCCATTTTGCAGAACTATGCTCTTGTAGAATACTGGGATAAAAAAAGTTTAAATAAATTGTTTTCAACAGTTAAGCACTTTCCAAACATTGGTCGGATTCCTTTCAGTAGTCATTTTTTATACTATAGAAATAACCAAAGGCAAAGAAAAAGAATACATAACAAAACTTACCTCAAGTGCCACATAGTAAAAGATTACAGAAATATTGATCTCAATAAAAGCGATTTTGCTGCTTGTGAAAATGTTAGACTTTATTCATTTTAAATTATAAACAATTAAAATACTCAAAAATTTCGAAAAAAAAGTTCAAATTAATCAATAGAATCTTTTTAGTACATAATTATTCAGAGATTTATTGACAATTTTAACCAGATGGAAGCCCAAATAAACCTTCTGCACAGCAAGCAAAAGCTTTCAGAACTGGATATTCGTTTGCGTTACTTACTCGCTTTTCAGCTACAAGACCTAGTGTGTAAGCTCTTTCCACAAGCCTCTGTTGACATTTTTGGATCGGCTGTCACTGGACTTGGCAGGTGGGGAAAGGATGGAATTATGATCAAAAGAATGTGTTGTGACGAATGCTCATTGTGCTGTTTGCACAGCCATAAAAATATGCCAATTTATCACTCATACAGTGCAATATCATATTTTTTTTAAACACTGTAATACTGATTTTTGTAATACATTTCTGAGTACATAATGCAAAAATAGTTGTTTCAATCCTTCAAAATTACGAAATAAGTTTTCAAAAATCATAAAACCATGACAAATTTTTATAAGAGATAATTTATTACATTAAGCTCTTTTTTGTAGTTCAAGGTCATTCATCCATGAGCAGGTTCAGCGGAGATGTGGACATGACTATGGACATTGAGAACTTTGGGATGGCTGAACAATCACAAGTACTTGAAAGTCGTTTTCATAATGAATCAAATAAATAATAAAAACTTAATAATCACTCTCATTCTCACCTCTTCACTGCTAATGCAACACCACCAGTCCAGAGTCTCCCACACCTACTTCATGAGTAAGTTGCGTCCGGAAAATGGCCAGCTTTTCTCCCAGCAAATCATCAAGTGCTTTGGCCACCAACTCGAGTACCTCTTCCCCTGCATTGTTGACGTCCGACTCATCCTACGTGCCAGAGTGCCCATCATCAAGTTCACCCACACTTCCAGCCAGATTGAGTGTGATGTATGCTTCGCTAACCAGTAAGCTTTCAAGCCCTCTATCAACTTGCATTGAGTGGTCTTGATATCCTTTACATGCTAAATGTCTCTGTGATACTACTAGTACTACTACTACTACTACTACTACTACTACTACTACTACTACTACTACTACTACTACTACTACTACTACTACTGCTACTACTACTACTACTACTACTACTACTACAACTACTACTACTACTACTACTACTACTACTACTACTACTACTACTACTACTACTACTACTACTACTACTACTACAACTACTACTACTACTACTACTACTACTACTACTACTACTACTACTACTACTACTACTACTACTACTACTACTACTACCACTATAAATAATTAAAAAAATTATCAATAACAATAGAAATAATAATATATATGCTCATATTTTTTGTTTTGGGCTGCATATGGTTGTTTTAGAAAAAGTTTTACCATTAATTTCAAGTCGTCTTTTCGGTGGTCATGCATTCAGGTGGATTTTTCCACGTTCGTGCCTTCGATGATATTCAAAATTCATGGTTCACTGCTTTTTCGAACATTGTTTGGTTCAATGTTTGAAGTAACTTTCTTTTCACTCCCCAGAGAGGCCATGGAAATGTCCAGGCAACTTCACAGCATCTTCTATGCGCATTCTCACTCTACCAGTCCTTCTCAAAACAGTATTCTTCCTCTCATCTTCGTCATCAGACAGTGGGCAAATGTTTGTATTGTTTCTTGGATCATTCATAGCTATTTCAATTTTTTCAGAAAAGTATATATAACAGAAACTTCAAATGATTTTCATCATCAAAAGATCATACATTGCGAAGTAAAAGAAACCACTTTAATCAGCAAAAGCGTAAAATAAAGAAAGCAAATTTAAAAAAAATGTTTTCATCGAAAAGCCAAGACCTTGGTGCGTTAAACATTCGTACCTCTTCCCATCGTCAAATCAAATTTTGATTGTTCACCATGCTCTGTGACATTTCCAGCCTTTGTCTGGATTTGCTTCAATAAAGACTACAAAAAAATCCTTTGAACCTCAGTGAGCCATGCACCCTCACAGGACCACGAGGTGAGTCGGAGAGATCCTGGTCCTTGGCTGAGCACCTTCATGCTTACCCTTCTGTGCATCTTCCACCTCCAACAGCGCCTCCTGCTGCCTCCTCTCAAGCACCTCAATAACCGTGCGTCATCCTTCTTGACTTCTATTAATTATTTCACTTGTTTTTGTGTTATATATGTATATATATAATTCAGGTTTTTTCATTTTTTATATTATATTTTTATGTATTATTGATATGGCTTGTAGCAAATATCTTTACCACTGGTCAACCAGCTTATTCACATGACTCTCCGTTTGACACCCACATGAATCACTTTGATTTTTTCAATCCGACCCCTTGTTGCATCAGCCGCTTTTCTTAAACCTCTTCGCTTCTCGCTCTTTTTCCCATACTGTTCCTAATACTGTTCTATGGAACTCTCTTCCACACAACCTCCGCTTGTCAATCTCGTTGTTAAACTCTTCTAAACTACTAAAGACTCACCTTTACCAAGACCTTCCCTTGACTTAATCCTTGATTCATCCTAAGCGCCTCTGAGGCAACCTAGTTTGCGAACTGTGCGCTATAACCAATTGTACATTTATTCATCATTTTTTCGTTCTTCATTTATTCAAACTCATTTTCATGCAGGGAAATCACAAACCGTGAAGAGTCCGATGAATGACAGCAAGTTAGGTGAGTCACCATATAAGCTACCATGAGTATAATTAGCTTCATTTTGTGTTTTTATTTGTTCTAAAATTGTTGATAAAATTCATAGGCGATTAAAATGATTCTTCATTAACTAACAAACTAATAAACCAAGCAATACTCACAATACAATACAAATGCTAATATCATTATAGTGGCATTAACCTTGTAGAGTTTTGAGGCTAAATTAAATTATAATTAATCATAATTAATCATAATTATAATTAAGCACTTTTCATATGAACCACTTTGCCTGCTACGCAGACGAGCTTTTGATTGACTTCTTCAAGTTCTACGCCACGGTGGATTTGAGCAGCCAAGGCCTCTCGGTGTACGAAGGCACTTTTGTGGAAAAGCCATTTTACGAAAAAAAAGATGCTGACAGCAACCTCGAGAATTCCAAAGACGTTTCCGATGGTGGTGATGGCGAGGTGGGTCAGTCTGCACCCTGTGAAAGTGCCACTGGGGTGACTGGAGCAAGTGGCAAGAGCGCTACGGTGCTCGAAGGCTCCACCAGCTCTGGAGCGTCTCTCCACCTCGAGAACCCGGTGGAGAGGAACTTGAACGCTGCAAAAAACGTCCTCCTCCCCAACCTCATACATTTTCAACAAGCCTGCCACGATGCACATCAACTCCTGTCATCGTCTCCCAACTCCTCTTCCTCCTCTGAGGCGTGGGGCTTGTTGAAGATATTGAGTGTGGATGAGTCTGACGGGTGCGGCGGCCAAGAAACAAGTCCCATGCAACAAGAAACTACAGCCGCTGAAACCAGCGTGTGATCCTCGTTTGTTGTACCCTCCTATTGTCATCCTCTATTTTTAGGTTTTTAAAATAATCTTTCTTTTTACTAGAGGCGTTTTTTTAAAAAAATCATTCGAAAAGCTATTGCAGAACGATTATTCAATTGAAGCTTGAACAAAAAAAATCAATTGGACTATCAGTATTGTGAGAGTTGTTTTTATGTAAACAGAAACATCTAACTTGAATAACATTGAAACACCTCGAATGCACAGATGTGACCGCTTCGCCTAGTACAAGCGTGACCGTAGTTTGGAAAATAGAATAAGATTTGAAGTAAAGATTCGAACTAAAAAATAAAATCCTAGTAAGTTCTGGAAGAGAAAAAAAACGTTGAAATAATGACGAATGATCTAGACTAAATTTTTGAATAAATTAAAACAATAATTGAAGAAAAACAAAATTAAGCGCCATGGAAGCTGTGATTATGTGGTGGCGAAGAGGTAGAGGAGGCCCTTTAGAAAGCCTATCACTTCGTTGCCTGCCAGCTTCGATTCGCCATACACCCGGTCCACGAATGAAATGGGAACCTGCAAGGATTCAAAGAGATTTGAATGTGATTTGGATGGGAAATTTGTTGAGCTAGCGGATGTTTATGTGTTTGTGTGTGTGTGTGTGTGTATTTGTGTGTGTGTGTGTGTGTGTGTGTGTGTGTGTGTGTGTGTGTGTGTGTGTGTGTGTGTGTGTGTGCGTATGTGTGAATAAAATGTATTTTGGTCATCACCTCTCCTATGCTGTAGTTGTTCTCCCTTGCTCTCACAATCATTTCCATCTGGAAGACATAGCCCTTGGACACACAACTCTTTATCAAATGCTCCAACACGTTTTTCCTGTACAGCCTGGTGCGTTGAGAGAGATGAATAGAAAAATTAATGAAAATAAAATGGAATAATTAACTTGAAAAGATTGAATAATTAATCATAAAGTGAAAAATGAATAAATAAACAGGCTAAATGGTCGAAAAAATAAATCAAACTGAAGAATCCGAAAGAAGGAATGCTTCTACCTGAAACTACCGGTGGTATCTGAAGCTCCAGGTCTTAAGAACACTTGAGTTATGTAGTTGGCTGTGCGACTGAAAATTTTTTCAAATGAGATGGTTATTTAAATAAAAATAATAGTTTGTGATAAAATGAATAGATTGAAGTTGAATTATTTTTTGGTTTTCTATTTACAAACCTTATAAGCTTCCTCTTGAAGTCCCATCCAGAAACACCACCTCCATTGGCGTAACGAGTACCTGAAACCACGTCATAGTCTTTGTCTTTCTGTTTCCTTGGTAATTCATTGTGGGGATTATGGACAAATAGTGATGGACGTTCACTCAGACAAAATAATTGTTTGTTGAATTTTAAATTTTGAAGTTATAATCAAATACTCACTTAATAAATTCTGGAATGAACTTTGGCTGTAAGTTTTAAATATTTCATTTACTAAAAGTGAAATAAAAATAATGTTAATCACTATTTTAATTTTAATTTCTTTAGATTTTAAATTAAATTTGTTAATATTAACATGGTGTGACAGATCAGCATCCATGATGACAATGAAATCTCCTTTGGCATGTTCCACTCCATGCATGTATGCAGTACCTGGAATAATAAAGTTTTATAGAAAAACAAATGGATGTTTCATTATTTCTGAACTTTTATTTTCGATTTTTTGAATTTTCAATCTCTAGAATTTATAGTTTTAAAAGGTATGGTGTTTTAATTTTCAAGATTTAAAAAAAATTGTACTCACCCAATCCTAGCTTTTTCGCTCTAGGTTTCAGAACCTTTAAAAATTGGTAATGCAAAATGGTGAGAGAAGCTCTTCAAAAAAAGTTATAACTTTGAGTCATTTTTAATAAAAATCTAAACTTAACTATTTTTTTTTCGCCATATAGTTCTTGCAATCTTTTTGCTACTTCTAAAGTTCCATCGGGACTTCCATCATCAATTATGATCATTTCAAAATTGTATCCTCTGTAATATGCATATTGGATGGAAACAGTTCATTGTTTTCAAAATAAAATCATATTCTGAATTGTTTTACTGATTGAAAAAAAATAACTTACCCTTCAGTCATGTACTTGTTCACCAGCCAAACTATGATGGGTAGATTATCCCTTTCATTGAATGTCGGCAGTAAAACTGAGTACATAGAGTCTTTAAAGTCCGGCATGACAAAATGAAATTTGAAGGATAAAAATGAAAACTTTCAAGCCGGGTGCTAATCGATTTGAAAGTTGAGTGATCTAATGACAACGTGAATGTTTTTAAAAGTTAAGCGAGGTACGTGCGAAAATATTTAAAAAAACGACACGTTTAAAAATTATTTAAAAAAGATTCAGATTAAATTGAAACATTTATATTTAACATATTATAGCTTTGAATTTAATAAACCTTCTAAAAAATATGTAATTAACTATATCATATCAAAAATAGAGATTTTGAAATATGATGAGAAAAAGCTGAAGCTGTTCGATTTTCAGTTTTTGTGCATTTTGAAACCTTTCTTTGAAATCTGTAACTAAAAAGTATTTAAAAAAAATTAATTAATATTTATTTACAAAAATTAGAATTTAATTTATTCACTAAAAAAAATTATGAGTGTTTCTGCTTGAAAAACTGCAAAAAAATTCGAGTGAGCTTTTCATCATAAAAATATTTTTTCTGTTTCTATAGAGTTTGAGCATTCTTAAAAATCGTGATATTCCCAAGTTTTAGAACTCGATAATCATTTCATGCTATAGTGACTTTTTTTTTCGAATGTTCATTATGGAAGTTTTTTTTATAGTCTTTATTAGATCAAGTCCAGACTTACGCTGGAAATTTTAAATGTTTTCAATATCTTTTTCGTTACTATCATAGTCTGCTTCGACAATGACCAATCGGAAGGATTATTTTTTCTTTTAGTGATTTTTTTTGTCTAAATTCAAGAAAACTACCGATACTATCAAAAATATTACACACTTTGTAAATTTTTTCAACATTTTCTTATTTGGAATTTCTACTCTCTAATTTCAGTCTGCAGGAAACTAACTCTCAACTTTCATTACATCTCACTAGCTCCCGCTCGCTAATCTAATCTAATCATTTGTATATCGCTGATTACACAATGTACAAAAGCGCTCTGCTAAGAACTGTTTAAACAATAAAGTTTTAAGGGCTTCACGAAATGAAAGTAGAGAAATAATAGAGGTGAGGTTGGGGGGAAGAGAGATCCATAAAAGGGGCCCATTGTAGGAAAGGGCAGATTTAGCAGGAGTACTATTGGAAGGTATCTTAAAAAGTGAGAATAAGTAGATCTCAGTCCTTTACGAAGAGGCAACTCGAAAAGGTCAGCTAAGTAGGTAGGTGAGTGATTATTTTTTATTATTTTTTCATGAGAGTACAAATTTTAAAAACTGATCTTTATTGAAAGACAACCAGTGTGAAGGGATAAGAGTTAGAGTAAGACAAAAGAATTTTGGAGTGCCAGAAACTAAGGGGGCAGCGCAATCAAAAGCTTTGGTGAGAGAGTGTAGCGTGGTCTCTGGGAGTCCATAGTATAAAAGTTACAATAGTCAAAGCGGGATGAAATAAGCAAAGAAACTAGTAGTTTGAGGATTAGACTGTCTAGGAAAAGTTTCAGTTGCTTGATACGGCGAAGATGAAAAAATATGATTTAGCTACAGATTTTATTTGTGGTATGAAAGAAAGTGAAGAATCAAAGGTGAAACCTAAACTATGAATGGTGGAAGAAGGGGCGAGTGAAAGGTTAGATGAAATATTAATTGAGGGAAGAGATTCAATAAGGCGAGAAAACTTGCTAAAATATATAAGATCAAATTTCGAAGGATTAAGTTTGAGGAACATAGAATCACTCCAAGAGATTATTTTACCAATACATAAAAAATTTTTAGAAATAGCAGAAAATAACTCATATTTAGGAAATGAAGTAAAGATGTAAGAGTCATCAGCATGAAATTGACTCTGAAGAGAAAATGATGAATTTCGTGAGAGCTCAGAAGAAGAAAGAATAAAAATAGGACCAAGAACAGAACTCTGAGGAGCACCAAATGGGAAAGAGGAAGGATTAAAATGAGTTTTTTTATAGAAACTACAGAACTTCTGTTAGAGAGGTAAAAGGAAATCCATTTAATACAAGCCAGAAATTCCAAGTAAGGTTTCAAGTTGCTGAATTAGTAAGGAGTGGTCAACAGTGTCAAAAGCGGGAGAAAAATCCAAGCAAAGGAGGGAGGTATCACCTTAATCAGAGGAAAGTAAAAAATCATTATATATTTTCAAGTAAGGTTTCAGTACTGTGAAAAAAACGGAAACCAGAATGAGTAGGAGGGAACTGATTGTTAGCCTCGAAAAAAGGGAGAAGCTGAAAATGGAAAACCTTTTTCAGAATTTAAGAAATAAAAGCAAGATTGGATATAGGCCTATAGTTTGTTGGTAGGGAATTTTTAAATTATTGGTGTAGTAATAGATTTTTTAAGATAGATGAGAAGATTGCTGTAGTTAAAGAGAGCTTAATAAGCTCAAGAATTATTGTATAGAAGAAGAAAGAAAGCTCTTTAAAAATATGAGTTGGTTTAAGGTCAAGAGAAGACGTGGAAGAGGATATTGAATTTATTATGTTATTTAAATCAGAAAGGGTTATTGGGGAAAAGTTGTTAAAAGAAGCATCACAGAGTTTTGTAAAATTCGGAGAATTTGAGTTATCATTTCTAAAAGAAAGAATTTTGTTAGACATGGTATTTTGAAAAAGTTGTAAAGAAAAAGAAGGTGGAGAGTTTTCATATAATAATCTAGAAAGAAAGCCCCGTTTAGACTTGGAGATGAGCCAGATTTTGTTGAGTTAATGAGATAGAAAGAATGCTTAGAGTATAAAAGAATAGGATGATAACTCTTTCTGCCATTTGTTCCATGAGGCTGTAGAACGATCTGCCCGGTAGATTCGTTCAAGCTTCCAAACAGCCCTTTTGGCAGAAAAGCATTAGCTATCAAACCAAGGAGCCTTAGAAGAAAAAAGGCAAAAAGAGGAAGTCTTTGTAGGGAAAGCAGCATCAAGACTTTCAAGAAGAAAATCATTGAAGGCTGCTAGAAAAAGATTGGGGTCAGAGAAAGAAAGAGGATTAAAAAAAGACTGAGAGAAAGAATTTATAAAAGAATCTTCATTAACAATTGACCAAGGCCTTTTATTAAGCTTAAAGCGGAAGATTGGAAAAGATGGAATAGTGAATTAATACTGAATAGTGACATTGCAGTGAAATTGTCAGCCAACGTCTACATAAACACCGTTTGCCAAATTACTCAACAAGAAAGTAAACAAGTGTTGAAAAAGGCGTTGCAAAAAATTTTGGTATCCAGACAGACTTGTCTGTGAATTTGAAAAATGGCTGGGAAAAAGAAAAACATTGCTGTAAAATCGTCAACTAATCGGTTACAAGAATACCATTCGCCAACTTGAAAAGCAAGCAAGTGAGCGAGTGTTAAAAGCATTGTAAGGAATTGGGGTATCAAGACAGACTTCCTTGTGAATATGAGGAATGGCTGAGAAGGAAACTAGAAGAAAAGAATAAATAACTCGAAATAACTCTTCAATAGTTATGCTATGTGGTTTTGAGATATGAAATATTTCAAAATTATAAAGTTAAGTCTTAAATTCTAAGCCTCATTAAATAGATTTAATAGACAATTCTACTCTTGAATTTCTTCAAATCTTTTAACATTCCAATTTTGGTTAATTCGATTAAACATTATTCAATGATCATTCAATATAAACTTAGGCTCAATTCAAAATTTTTGAGAATCATCAATTTGATTCTATAGTTCAGTTTTTGATTTCTTGCAACAGACAGTTCTTATGACATTCAGTCATTGTAGATTTTAATTTTTTTTTCGTTTTGATTGTTCACCCTGTTCTGCGCCATTTACAGCGTTTGTCTAGATTTTTTTCAATAAAGACTGTAAAAAAATAGTTTAGTTAAAGTAACGGCTACACACGCTTTTCGCGAAACCGAAAAAGTTTGTTGGTGGGAAACTCTAGAATTTCGAAACAACTTGCTGCTTTCTTTATCTGAGAATGTCCCGTCGTCAAAGTGAGCAATCATATAAACTCATGCACTTCTTTCTTATTTCAAATAATTTTCCAAATTTACGATTCTATTAATCTATTAGGTGCTAGAATTTCCGGGCATGCCCTCGACAGTGGTAATTTTGGATAGGTGTGAATTCGGGGGAATTTGGAAGGCTTCAACAACAAAAAATAATAATAATAACAACAATATTAATACTATTAGTAGTTTTTTCCCCATTTCCGAATTTTCAAATTATTTATAAATTCATCTCATTAAAAAATGGTAACTTATATTTTAATATCATATTTTAAAGATGCACCTAAAAGAACAAAAAAAGATGATGTTATTGATAAAGATGATAATAACCAAAGTGACAAAGAAAATGTCAAAGAAAAAAAGACCAGAAGCCAAAGAGCTGCTGTAAAGAAGGAAATTGGTGAGATAAAAGATGCAATAACTGACAAGAAAGATACTAAAAAACGAGCTATTAGAAAAACTGCTAAAGTTGAAGATGTTCTAGTTGCTGCTAATGGTGCTGATGACAAAGGAAGTAAAGCTAGAGGTAAGGGTAAAGGCAAAGTTGCTGCTGAAACTAAAACGGTTAAGAAGAGTACTTCTGGTGTAAAAGTCAAGTCTTCTATTAAAAAAAAGGCAAAGAAGGTGAAGGAGGAGAAGGAAGAAGAGAAAAAGAAAGACGAAGCAAAGGAGATGAAGTCTCTTCCGAAAGTTCTGAGTTGGTAATGTTTTAACATTACTCTCATGTTAATAATTGTCTTCTACATGCTGTTGCTTTACTTTGCCAATGCAGGACTGAACAAGGGACCACTGAGTGTTCCTGTGGACATCGAGTGCCTCAAACATGTGGGCCATCAATGATTGAAAAAATAACAATAAGAACATTTATAAATAATAATAATAATACTAATGATGATGATGATGATGATGATGATGATGATGATGATGATGATGATGGTGATGATGATGATGATGATGATGATGGTGATAATAATATGAATGATAGTGATAAGTCTGATTTGACCATATAACCTTCAACACCACCACCACCACAGATTCCAAATGCAAGAGTGTTCATCGATGAAGATGACCTGGTTTATGACTGCATGCTTAATCAGGTGTCTGAGTCTGTTTACATGTGTGTCTTTGTATGGCTGGTTGGCTATGAGTTTGTTTTTATATATGAAAATTATTTTTCTATATAGTCGCTGGTTTATTGAGTAAAAGTATAAAAAAGAGCAAAGTTGATCAAAGTCTACAATATATTTGCATCATCACCATCACACCTTCCACTAACCTTCACTGCACAGACCAACATCCAGTACAACAACAACAAGTTTTACATCATTCAACTGGTGGAGGGAGACCTTTTGGGTAGCAGCAGCAGCAGCAGCACTGGAAGCAAGGGAGGACCCTACCACGTGTGGATGAGGTGGGGCAGGGTGGGAGTTGTGGGACAGTCTTCCTTGAAGTCTTTTGGCTCCGATGAGGGCAAGGCCATTGACTGCTTCAAGAAGAAGTGGGTGCTTTGATAATAATTATGATATATAATAATTTTAAAAATAACTATTTTTGTTTTCATTTAAGGAACATTCTCAATTTGTACCATGGGAATCACCACCACCCAACCACTTGTCATCTCACTGTCCACCAACAACAACCCCATACAGATTCTTCTCTAAGACCTTGAATGACTGGCAAATGAAGGATTTCTTTGAGAAGTGTCCCGGCAAGTATGATCTCATAAAGATTGAGTACGACATAAAGAAGAAGAGTGTGGTGGAGAAGAAGCCTGAAGGAGATGTGAAAGTTTTGGATATAGAACCTCTCAAGGTGCCAGACTCCACGCTGCACCTTAAACTGCAAGTAGGTGGCCAAGAGGCAGTTGATTTTAAATTGAGAGATTAATTAACTTAATCAAAAAATTGAATAGATTCATTAACTAATTACCCAAATTGATTGAAAAAGAATTTTTAATAGATCTTTCAGACGAAAAAATCTAATACGTAATCGTTTCAAACTTGTTCACCCTCTCATTGCAACTTCAATGAAACCTAAAGAGCGTTATTCGTCTCATATACGACTTGGCTGAGATGGAAGGGACCGTGAAGGAAATGCACTACGATGCTTCCAAAACACCCCTTGGTGAGCTATTGGGGATGCTTGTTGTTTGTAGTTTGATTGTCTGGTTGTTGTTGGGGGCAGCAAAAGTTCAGTTGTTTGAGTGTGGCTGTTCAGTTGCTTCCTTCAAGAGCCCGCACACACACACATAGAAACACCCACCTACACATACATTGACTCACCCACTTGCCTCCCAGGCCAGCTGACTCAGGAACAAATCAGGGCGGGCTTCCAGACCCTCAAGGAAATAGACCAGCTGCTGAACAAAAACAACCTCGCAGAATGCCTGCTGCATGCTTCCAATACTTACTATACCCAGATCCCTCACTACTTCGGGTAGGTGGGTAGATAACTGGATGGATGGATAAATTGGTGAATGGATGGATGAATGGATAGATGGATGGATGAATGAATGGATTGATGGGTTGGTGGATAGAAAGATGATGCAATGGAACTATTAGATTGACGGGTGGAATGGTGAGTGGGGATATGAGGGAAAACAAGTGTTTGAACATATGACGTAGCGATATTTTTAACGTATGACGTTGCAATAGTTTCAACGCATGACAGCGGTACTTTCAGCCCATGACGAACAACCTGCAGCATGTCGAGGCCTCCTATCATCAACAACAAGCTCTTGCTGCTCAAGGAGATCAACCTGCTTGAGGTACCCACCAAAAAACACCCTCCCCACCAACAACTACCCTCCCCACCAACAACCATCCTCCCCACCAACAACCACCCTCCCCACCAACAACCACCCTCCCCACCAACAACTACCCTCCCCACCAACAACTACCCTCCCCACCAACAACCACCCTCTCCACCAACAACCACCCTCCCCACCAACAACCATCCTCCCCACCAACAACCACCTTCTCCACCAACAACCACCCTTCCAACCCACACCACCCTTCCAACCCACACCACCCTTCCAACCCACACCACCCTTCCCACCCACACCACCCTTCCCACCCACACCACCCTTCTCACCCACACCACCCTTCCAACCCACACCACCCTCCCCACCAACAACCACCCTTCCCACCCACACCACCATCCCCACCCACACCACCATCCCCACCAACAACCACCCTTCCCACCAACAACCATCCTTCCCACCAACAACCACCCTTCCCACCAACAACCACTCTTCCCACCAACAACCACCCTTCCCACCAACAACTACTCCACCAACAACCACCCTTCCCATCAACAACCACCCTTCCCACCAACAACCACCCTTCCCACCAACAACCACCCTTCCCACCCACACCACCATCCCCATCAACAACCACCCTTCCCACCAACAACCACCCTCCCCACCAACAACCACTCCACCCACAACCACCTTCCTTCCATACCGCTCTCGACCGAGTGTTAAACGTTCAAAAGAATAGTAATAATTGATATCTATTATTTATCGATAATTAAGTTTTAATTATTTCAATTACTTTTTTTAATATATAGCGATCTTTTCATGCCTGTCCTGTAGACGTTGGGCGAGATAGAGGTGGCAGTACGCATGCTCAAGAAGAGCGCCTCCGAGTACCAACTCAATCCCCTCGACTCCCGCTACCAGTCCCTCAACAACCACATGGCGCCCCTGGACAGGCAACACCAGGACTTCAAGGTTTGCGTTCGTTAAAGTATTCAAAATAAATAAGTCTTACATCTTTCGAATATTTCAAGTATATAAATCTTTAATCGAAAAAATATATTTTAAAATGGATAACTTTAAAAAAAATTTGTCTATCTTATTTTTCATGAAAATGAAAAACTGATACTACAAAAAAAACAAGAGAAATAATAATAATATGATTATGTGAATAAATGACTGAATCTTGCTTATAAAGCGTCGAAGGAACCTCTTTCTCATCGTTTTCTTCTCTTCCATTCTTTCCGCCTCGCAGATGGTGGAGAGTTACCTGTTGAATTCGCATGGGGAGACGCACACGGCTTACAAGATGGCGGTGATGGAGGTGTTTACGGTGGACAGGCAAGGGGAGCGAGATAGGTTCAAGGACGTGGGCAACAAGTTAGTGGTGTTTGAAAGAGTTTGCAGCAGGTGTTCGAAAGAGCTTCAAGAAGATCGAGTTTCTGTGGTTTATGTTGCTGTGGCGTTTCTACATATCAGTCTTCTTGTGTTAATTGTGTTTTCTCGAAGTGAAGTTCAACAATGCAACGTTCATTCACCCATACAGCATGTTGTTGTGGCATGGCTCCAGGATCACGAACATGGTGGGCATCTTGAGTCAGGGACTCCGCGTGGCACCCCCTGAAGCGCCTTCCACCGGATACATGGTGGGTGCGCTGGTGGCGTGGTGATTCGATGGGGGCTATGTGACGATGTGGTAACGTAGTGAGATGTAGTGGTGTGGGGTTGAGAGGTTAAGATGACTGAGAAAGGTGTCCTCATCAGAATTTTTATCATTATTATTATTATCGTTATTTTTATTACTTTTATTATTATTATTATTATTATTATTATTATTATTATTATTGTTCTCATTATCATCATCCACATTCACCAATACTCCACCCTTGCAGTTCGGCAAGGCCATCTACTTCGCAGACATGTCCAGTAAGAGTGCCAACTACTGCTACTGCAACCGCAGCAAGAACATCGGCTTCCTTCTTCTCAGCCAGGTAGCTTCGCTTACCTCCTTTGTTCCAAAGAGGCACTTGGCTCCGTGTGCACGAATGTTTAGGCTATTATCTACTGCTGTAACCTCATTTTGAATTTTCTTTCATGTTTTTAGTTTTTACTTTGTTTCTTTATGCTTCTTCATTTCATCCTCCACTTGCAGGTAAGTCTTGGCAAGGTGAATGAGTTGTACAAAGCGGACTCTGACGCAGGCAAGCTGCCTGTGGGGTGGCATTCGGTCAAGGGAGTTGGAAGAATCAGACCAAGACCCAGTGGGAATGTTATTTGGTGGGTTGGTAGGGAAATATTCTAGAAAATTTGATGAGTTTAAGTCTTGATGCTTCGTAAATATAGACCTTATCTAGTCTAAGCAACATTCATCAATGTGCGATACTCACAAGCGCACGATTAGTGATCGTTTACCCACCACCACGACCTTACAGGGAAGATGGAATCATTGTGCCTGCGGGTAAGGCGATAGAAGGCGATGAGGATGAAGAGAAAAAGGATGTGAGTGGTAAGAGGAAGAGAAGGTCGGCACAGTCAATGAGCAAGTATTCGTTGAACTACAATGAGTACATCGTGTACGAGCCCGAACAAGTGAAGTTGAGGTTCTTGGTGCAAGTCATGTTCACTTATCGTTGATAATTCGCTATCATGCTTTGTACGCACTCTTTCAATGTATCTGCTTTTTTATTATATGATCTAGATGTAAGATGACTTGAAAAGAAAATAAAAGACATGAAAGGTTCATTTCATGAAAGAAGCTTCAATCGAGCAATAAAATCATTCGACGTCACCACTCATGCAGCAGGAAGTGACAATCATACCTTCCAGAGCATGAGCGAGTTGTGGCTTCGTGGTCTTTATTAACGTACCCACAACGAAATGGTTTGAAGGTGCTTTATTGATTTCCTGCACACAGCTCCACACAGTCTGCAAATCAATGCATTTCGAAAGCATATTTTTTAAATAAGCCTGCAGATGAACGCCTTTAAATTCATTTATGGAGCTTTTCGAGCGTGAAGTCTTTTTCCAAACCTCCTTTCATCTTCGTACCGGACTGTCTAGGACAAGATATTATGCATATTTCTAGGTCAAACTTAAAAATAGACCAGAAAAGCTTTCAAAATAATTAAAAATTTTCTCCGAAATAAATTTGTTATTGCCTACTGCAAAATCTAATCTGGTTGAGCGAAGAAGTAATCTATATTTAAAATTAAAAAAAAAAGTTTAAAAAAATTGATAAGGATGAAATGGAAGCGAAGGAAACGCAAAAACATACAGGGGACATGAGGTATCGATTCTCCAGCCGTGCTGCAGTAGACGGGTATAAATGCCTTCGTACAGCTGCCCTGGTGAAACAAGTGCGGATTTCTGAGTCGTTCCTAAAATCCACATTCTCCTTTCATAAAGGTCGGTCCCTTTGACGAAAAAATGGCTGCAAAATAGATGAAAAACAAAGTTATTTTTTTGCAAAATAAGAGTTAAGAACCGTATGTTTAGTTTTAAATTAGTATGCTAATCACAATCCCAACAGAATTTTTCTTTTGTTCTTCGATCAATGGAGACTCGAAGGTATCAAAGCACCCGAGAAACGGTCAGCTACGGAGGATCGAGTGACAGGGGAGGAGGAGGAGGGAGTGAAAGAGACAGAAGTTGGGGCAGCGGTGGATACGGTGACAGAGATAGAACTGGTGTTAGCAGCCATGTAGAAAGAGAAAGGAGTGGTTATAGTGCATATGGAGAGAGGGATAGAAGTGGTGGAAGTGGCTATGGCGATAGGGATAGAGATAGGTACAGGGATGATGAAGATTACATAGAAAAAGAAAAAGAAAGGGAGTTGGAAAAAAGAGGAGGTTCGGAAACTAAGTACGAGTCCCGCTACAGCAGGAGCGAGGAGAGGACCGAAGGAGGAGGAGCCAGGGACTATGGCAGGAGTTCCAGCGGTAACAGGGGAGGCAGTGCCT
>OX387254.1:6046280-6061280 GCA_947562095.1 Branchellion lobata | reverse complement strand
ACAAGTTGGTGGTGGTGACTATGCTTTGTTGTGGTGGAGTTTTCCGTCTGTTATTCGTTGATTTTTTGTTGCAGTGAAGTTGTAATGGTATATTTAAAACCTTTTTTTCAATGGGATTTAAAAATAAAACAGTCTTAAGCGCTTCTGAAAAAACCTAGTTTAAAAACTGTGTGCTATAACAAACTGTACATTCATTCATTCATTTTTTCTCATAACTACCAGCATACTACTACAACCACTAGTTCAATCATCACTACAACTTCACTGCAATAGATTCGATCACCACCGCAACCACCACTATAACCACCACTGCAACCACCACTGCAACCACCACTGCAACCACCACTGCAACCACCACTGCAACCACCACTGCAACCACCACTACAACCACCACTATAACCACCACTGCAACCACCACTGCAACCACCACTGCAACCACCACTTCAACCACCACTGCAACCACCACTGCAACCACCACTGCAACCACCACTTCAACCACCACTGCAACCACCACTGCAACCACCACTGTAGGAGATGAAGGAGTTGGCTGCCTTGGTGTACAGAGACACCACGTCAGAGAACAGGGAGTTCTGGAGGAATGAAATGGGACAGGCCCTCAGAGAAATCCAACAGGTTATATAACAAAAACAAAAAAATATTTGAATAATATCCAAGTTAACTCAATAATAAGATGAAGTAAATAATTAAATCGTTTAACCAGCCCCCATTTCTTTCGCAAAATTTTCAGAATTAATTAAAAAATAATTAAAATTTAAAATCACTAGCAGTATGCCTTTCATGTTTCCAATAACTGCGGTTGTTGATGAATGAATTCTTTGAGAGCAGTTTCAACAGTTGTTTAAACCCATTTCATCCGTTACTTAACCCATTTCAACCGTTACTTAACTCATTTCAACCGTTACTTAACCCATTTCAACCGTTAGTTAACCCATTTCAACCGTTACTTAACTCATTTCAACCGTTACTTAACCCATTTCAACCGTTACTTAACCCATTTCAATCGTTACTTAACTCATTTCAACCGTTACTTAACCCATTTCAACCGTTACTTAACCCATTTCAACCGTTACTTAACTCATTTCAACCGCTACTTAACCCATCTCAACTGCCACTTGTACAATTTCGACTGCCACTTGTACAATTTCAAATGTCAGGTGTACGACGACAAGCTGGACGTGATGAGGAACGAGGTGGAGTCATCGTACAACATGAAGGTTTGAGGCCTTACGAAGAAAGTAATATTTAAAAATAAGAATCAGGTCTATGTTAATCAAAAAATCAAAAGCTGGCTTTAATATAACTTTAAAAAACTTAATAACTTCAAATTAGTTCGAACTAAACCTGACGTATTTTTTCATATTCTTTCGAACCCGAACTTTTTTCAAACTAAAAATTTCAAAATTTTCCAAGTTTTCGACTCTCTAAACGTTTTCTAACTCCATTCCAGATCCAGGAATACAGGTCAGAGGCGGCCAAGAGGCCTACAGGCGAGTCGAGTCACTCGAGAGAGGTGACCACCAAGATGAAGACTCAGATCACCGAGATGTATGACAAGATGTCCGACCTGGATGGAAAGGTGGATGTCTTAGTGAAAAAAAAGATGATTGAATAATAATAATAATAATAATAATAATAATAATAATAATAATAATAATAATAATAATAATAATAATAGTAATAATAATAATAATAATAACAATAATAATAATAATAATAATAATAATAATAATAATAATAATAATAATAATAATAATAATAATAATAATAATAATAATAACAATAATAATAATAATAATAATAATAACAATAATAATAATAATAATAATAATAATAATAAAAATAAAAATAAAAAAAAAAATAATAATAATAATAATAAAAATAATAATAATAATAATAATAATAATAATGACAATAATAAAAAAAACAATAATAATAATAATAATAATAATAATAATAATAATAATAATAATAATAATAATAATAATAATAATAATAATAATAATAATAATAATAATAATAATAATAATAATAATAATAATAATAATAATAATAATAATAATAATAATAATAATAATAATAATAATAATAATAATAATAATAATAATAATAATAATAATAATGAAATAATAATAATAATAATAATGAAATAATAATAATGAAATAATAATAATGAAATAATAATAATAAAATAATAATAATGAAATAATAATAATAATAATAATATTAATAATAATAATAATAGTAATAATAATAATAATAATAATAATAATAATAATAATAATAATAATAATAATAATAATAATAATAATAATAATAATAATAATAATAATAATAATAATAATAATAATAATAATAATAATAATAATAATAATAATAATAATAATAATAAAATTAAATTTTAAAAAAATGTTAAAAATAACAAAATAACATTTAAAAAAAAGACTAATAATAACAAGTTACAAAAAATGAAACAAAATCTTAAAAAAACGAATAAATAGTAAATATAGAATTTTTAAAGCGCTAAAATGAGAACTTGAGGCACGTTCATCAAACTAAAAAATATTTTCCAAAGAATCCCAGCAGTTATTTGCACTAATGAATTATTAATTAGGACTTTTCGGAGCTTAAAAATTACTTGGGGAAAATTCATTTTCAGTAGTTCATTAACTAATCAAAAATGCCACTTCCAATCTTCTTATAAAATGCAACAGAACCAGCAGTTGCTGAGAGAGCTGGAGAGCTACCGGAGGATAAAGGAGGAGAGGGAGAGAGAGTGGGAGACGGAGAACAATGACCTGAAACTCGAAGTGGGTGATTCGCTGAGAGCGTTCCTTCTCACTTCAAATGGAAATGTTTCGTCTTGATATCTCCAATACTTTAAACTATCGTGTGATTATAATTACTTTCTTTGACAATCATTTTCTTAGGGTTAAACTAATCTAATCTAATCAAAAAATTTGTAACGCGCCTTTTGACACTATGTTCAAAAACGCTCAATTTTTATAATCAGGGTTAATATTACTATTACTCATGTTCTTGTCATTTTTTAAAAAGTTTATAATTTGAAAAAAAATCATTTGCAACAATTGAATTCGAAAATAAAACACAAATAAAAACCAAATACCCCTCAACTGCGAAAGGTGACGAAGCTGAGAGCGGAGTTGGACTCGATCCTGAAGGAGCTGCAAAGCATCATGCACGCCAAGCTAGGACTCGAGCTGGAGATTGAGGCGTACAGAAAGCTGCTGGAGTTCGAGGAGAACAGGTGGATGTGTGAAGATGTTTTAGGACTTGAAATAATAAAAAAAAAATTGAGGATTTTCTAGATAGCGCTATATAATGGTGAAATGAATTTGGATTTTAGTTGCTAATTTTAAGAGAATAGGTAAGTTCAGAACGAGTGCGTGCAGTGTAAGAATATTAACATTTTTTGAGAGCGGACAAATTATTGCAAAGTAACGACCAAAACTTGATTGACAACAATTATGAATGAAGCTCCACCCTCCACGCAGAATTTCAACGACTCATACGGACACCACCATAATAGAGGGAGGCCACAGATTTGGAGACAGGGATAGAGATAGAGACAGAGACTTTGGAGGAAGAGATTTCATGGATAGAGACATTGAGAATGACAGAGAAAGAGAGAGAGAAAGGGAGAGAGAAAGGGAAAGAGATAGGGAAAGAGAAAGAGATAAAGATAGAGAAAGAGAGAGAGAAAGAGAGAGAGAAAGAGAGAGAGAAAGAGAGAGAGATAGAGATAGAGAAAGAGAGAGATCGAGAGAAAGTGAGAGAGACCGAAGCAGAGACAGAGATTACAGAGGTGGTGGAGGCGGTGGTGGTAGTAGTGGAGGTGGTGGCTATAGTAGTGGTGGCAAGAGCTATGGTGGTGGTGGAAGAGGTGGTGGTTACGGTGGTGGAGACTCAGATCGTTATAGCAGTGGTGGTGGTGGTGGTGATCGCTACTCAAGAAGCGGTGGTGGTGGCGGTGGCGGTGGCGGTGGCGGTGGTGGTGGCAGCGGCGGTGGCAGCGGCGGTGGTGGTGGAAGAAGCGGCTACAGTGGAGGTCGTGGCGGCTACATCAGTGGCAGAGGCGGCAGGAGAGGCGTGTCTGAAAGGCCCATCTCTGCCAAGACTGAAAGAAAGAGCCACGCCGCGCCAGGTACGCAGGAGTGGAGGTGGAATTAAGGGTGGCCTTCAATATTACCTAGAAAAGTTGTATATCTGAGTTGACGTGAAATATTGCTCTCCTCAGGCGGCAATGATGACAGGTTTGAAGATAAGCCCCAAAGTAAGTTTATAGTTTTTGCAACTTATAAATCTTTCAGTTAGTTTTAATTATTACCAGTTTTATTTTTCTTAAAAATAGAATAATTTTTAAATTTAAAGGACATTTTGAAAATAATTTTCAAACATTCATTATTCATTTACCAAAAAATCATAGCTTCATCTCTTTTGGTTTCAAATACGCATCAAAGATGCTTTGGCGTTTCTTTCGAAAGGAGAAGGAACGGCCAAAACTAGCTTCCAACGAAGTGCCAAAGGACCCGTCAGCATTGGCGAAATCGATTCTGATGGGAGATACATTGAGCTAGACAACACAGGAAGAAAGGTTAGGCGTGAGTGAAAAAATGAATCATTGTGATTCAAATCTAGCGATTCAAAAGAAAAAGTTGACTGAAATATAATAATATATTCACACACATATACTTTATTTTTTTATACAATTTCGAGAACAAAAATTCGCAAACTCTCAAATTTTAACGTGCTTCACTTCACTCCTTCACTCTGTAGGACGAGAATCTTGGTGGTTGGGTGTTGAAGAGGTCGGTTGACGGACACGATCAGCCTGTCTTTACATTCCCTCCCAACTACGTGCTCAGGGCTGGAGACAAGAGCAAGGTTGCGCAATATTTTGAAAATTATTTGAAACAATAAATAATAATTACTTTGAAAATAATTTTGGAAACCATTTTTAACAAACATCCCTGCATTTCACATAAGTTTGCCTGCATCCCTGCATTTCACTTTCAGAAGATATGTTCTATTGTCAATAACGCTTACCCTTGTTTTGTACCGTATGCTTTCTACCTAAGTCAATGCAAACAAAATTCAAAGAATTGGAGGTAACCAATTCAGATGTACCTTATTTGTCAAACCACGTATGTTTTGTTCTGGTTCGAGCCTGAACATCAGACCTTTGGTGATTGTGGCTGAATAAAGAAGAGTTGATATCTTAAAACCCTCGATAACCTTCTCTTCAGGTGTCATATAAAATCAATGAAGATAAAATAAGGAAAAAAACAATGTTAAAAAATAATAAAATTGAAAAAGAAAAAATTAATAATAAAAAATAATAAAAAAAGCTTTTTCATAAAATAAAATGAAAAAAAATGTTTTACGCAAAAAAATAATAATTTTATGTTTTTATCAAAATAAAAATAAAATAAAATATTTTTTTGGGAAATAAAAAACGAATTAAAAAAATAATTTTCTATAATTTTTTTTTATTTAAGAAAAAATGTTTTTTAGAAATTTTTTTTTTACTTTTTTTATTTAAAATAAATAATCCTTTTGAAAATATTTTTTTGATTTAAAAAAAAAACGTTTTTAATAGAAAAGCAAGTTTTTTTTAATAATTTTTCTCTAAAAAGTAATTATTTATATAATAAAAAATTATTTAAAATTTCATCGAAACCCCACAGATCTGGTCTGCAGACAACAGACCCACAAACCTCCCCTACAATGATTTGGACGCTGGTGTTGGCAAGTGGGAGTATGGAGTCCATGTGCTCACTAAGCTAGTGAACGTTGCTGGAGAGGTGGGTGGTGTGGTACGGTGTGGTGTGGTACGGTGTGGAGTAGTGCTGTGTGAAGTGGTGTGAAGTGGTGTGGTGTGCTACGGTGCGGAGTGGTGTTGTGTGGTACGGTGTGGTGTGGTACGGTTTGGAGTGGTATTGTGTAAAGTGGTGTGGAGTGGTATGGTGAAGTGTGGATTGATGTTGTGTGAAGTGGTGTGAAGTGGTGTGGAGTGATGTGGTGTGGTATAGTGTGGTGTGGTGTAGTGTAGTGTGGTGTATTGTGGTGCTGTGTGGAATTGTGTGGTGTTTTGTGGTGAAGTGTAGAGTGGGGTTGTGATTTGGTGTTAAGTAGTGTAGTTTGGTGTGGCGTAAAGTGGAGTGATGTGGTTGTGCAATAGAGAAATGAAAAAGTGTTTTGGTAAAAGTGGTTGAACTGGTTGATAGGCCAGTGCGGTGATAGAATGACATAATGGTTGGTAGCAGGAGTAATACTGCTGTGGTGTAGAATTAATGCACACAAACACGAATAATATTATAGGGGCATTAACCCCGTAGAGTTTCGAGACCAATGCATTGAAATAGTAAATGCGGTAGAGTAGTGAGATCGATAGAATGGTGGAGTGGTGAAGTTGGCAGAGTGGTGAAGTAGTGATTTTGGTGGGTAACTAGTGGTGGAGTGGCTAGAGAAAAGGATCTGGTGTGTGCAAAAATGATATACAACCAGTTTTTAAAGTTTAGCCTGGCACCAATGATTTTGCGAGTATCAGTAAGTTGGAAATAAAATAAATCAATTTTTTTCTCAGCTCTATTCTTAATTAACTAATGTTTTTCTCAATAAAACCTTTGCTAGTAGAAAACTCCAAATTACAAGGTAGCATTGTGCCGAATTCTGGATAATTGTTTTTTTTTATTTACAAAAATTGTTTTTTTATCTACAAAAAAGGTTTTTTATTTTTTGAAAAAACTTACCGTGTTGCATGAAAACTTCACAAGAAATAAGGCGTAAAAATACAATCGTGGGCTTTTTATTCACTTAATAAAATGAAAAATGTGCTTAAAAGTTTTTATAAATGTGAAGTTAAAAACTTAAAAAAAACTTTGTTAGTTACCAGATGAAAAAAACTAATGTTTTTTCTTATTTTTGTTTAACAAATCGACAACAAATTGGTGTAATTATTTTCGCAGAGGCTGTTGTTGTGACGGCTGTTACTTGCTTGCTTCGGGAGCTATCCGCATTTGCTGCTTTGAATAAAATCTGCTTTAAAATATTTTAAAAATTAATTTTTTAATATAAATACTTTGAAATTCTAATAACCAGTTTTATTTTTGTCATTCCAATCGCTGCAATTTCATTACACATAGTTCAGCCGTTACATCACAACATCTACCGCTCCAACATAATAACTATACCATTACCACAACTACCACTACAACAACTTTCCCTACCACACAACAACCACCACCACAGCCACCATTACTATCACCAGCCCCATTACCACCATCACCCCATTATCATCGCCCCCATCATCACTCTCATTTCAACAACCACCCCCACAGGACAGAGCAACACACCTACAGAAGATTACTTACATGTGAGTAAGAACGAAATTCTTCATGCGTCCTGAAACTCCATCTAGAAACGCTACATTTCAATGAACTTAATATATATACAAGCTAAAATAAATTTATATTGAATAAAATGTTTATATAAGTTTTTATATAAATGAGGATTTCACTATAAATCTATTGACACTAATAGATATTTTCATTATCGTTCTTATTGTTGCTAAGCGCTTGTTGACGATGCAAAAAAAGCCTCCTCAGTGAACTGCCATTTGTTAGAACATTCCTGTATTCGTACATTTGAATCGAAGCTTTTTTAATTAAAAAAATCCCCAATTGAAAATGATAAAAAAATTTTTCATCTTATTTCAAATAATTTAAAAATAAAAATTTATTGTTATTAACTATTTTAGTGTTTTACTTCTTTATTGTGAATTACGTTTTGTGAGTCTGTTTTTACTTAGCTCTGGATTTCCGCTTTTAGCAGTCAATTTATTGTTTGATGCCATTATGAGTTTGCTTTCATCGAAGCTTTTTTTAATACAAAATCACTTGTTGTGGAAGATAGAAATCCTTGAGACAATTTTCGGATCTTAGAATTATTTTGAAATTTTGAAATTTTACTCAATCACAAGTTCCACTGCTTATTAATGAAATAAATTAAGAGGGTAATGTAGATACTAAAAAATAAAATAACGTATGATACCAACCATGGTATAGTCATAAAACACCATTATTTCCATTCGTATATGTTGTCGTCGTCGTGGCTTTGTAGTGAACCGCTACACTCAGTTAAAAATTTTGAAAATAATGATCAATCAAAAAACATTACTACCTTATTTGCATTATGTATTTTTAAAATGTTACTTTCATGGCCTGATTTTGCTTTGATAATTCGAATTTTAAATTTCTTTTAGCTTCACGCCCTGTTACAATCAATCACCATTTTGAGAATTAATTATTGGCGTTGTAAGGTTTGGAAATTTATATTTTCAGTGGCATTATCGTGCTAACTTCACTGTTGTGCTGCTTCTGAATTTTATCTAAGACGACCAAGGTACATAAATTTAACAAGCCAAAAGTCAAAAATACTTCAATTTAAAAAGTTCAAAGGAGATAGGCCTAAATGAATTTAAAAAAATAAATTTCAACTCACCAAACTTAAGACACTATCATGCAATGCGTTGAGGCACGTGAATTCATTTTCAAATCCATTCTGCATGTTTTCATGTTACCCGCCTTTGGAAGTCCCCTTTGTATGACCTAGTCCTTTGTTTCAATCCATTTTGAGTGGAGAGGGAATGTGAGGTCTGTTGGCCGTGCGTGGGAGTTGAAGGCATGATTTCAGTTTTTGTGTTGCCACATCTACTCCGTATCTGTTTCCACATCTATTACGTGACAACATAGTCACTAAATCTTTTCCACATTTTCAGAAAAAACAAAATAAAATTACATGACATAAGAGTAATTAAAAATTAAAATAAAATAAATTCAAAAGTGTGAACATTTTCAACTTTTCTACATTTAATTGTTGCTAGTAGTGGTATCGTTTGCTTGGATGTGTAGTGTAAGAGTTTTCAGTCGTCGGAGCTTGCGATCGAATTATCGACACACCGTGATACTTATTTTGCTATTTCGATGAATCGCTTGAGCATTTGCTGCGTCGGCAAGACTGGCTCCTGCCTCTCCTTGGCAACCAGAAACAGCCAATAAAGTGTTGACACTCTTAAATTGTCTTTCCTTCAAACGAACATGCCGTGAACTGAAGTTTGAATTAAACTACAGTTGAAATTATAATGTTTGAAAATTCATAAAAATATCTTTTTAAAATATAATTTTTATAATTTATTGAAATATTGTTATCAAATTTAATTTTTATAATTTATTCAACTTATAATTATTTATAATTAATTATTTCTTATTTCGAAAAATATTATAAGCTATTTTTTTATTCTTGGCATAATTAAACTTCAGTTGAGTATCTTTCTAGGCGTGTTTGAAGTTATGTGGATAACTCGGATGCCTTCCCGAAACAAGCGCCCAAGAGCTCCCGTTCCAAGAAATTCAATTCCATTCCTATTCATGAAGACTGCACAGGAATTAATAATATGCATGAATGTTCTTCACAAAGTGGAAAAATGTAATGAAAAATGACCAAAAAACTTTAGTGAAATAAAAAAAGATCCTTCATGTAGCGCAGAAGGTTATAAATTAAAGCGTTTTGTTTGTTTTTCAATCGCTTCCTATGCTGTGATGGATGCTGCATTCCACATGACTCTATCATTCAGTCTACCATTCCTTATTGCTATTGTTCCTCTTTTATTAGCAGCATCAAACATTTTATGAATATTTAATGGATCCATGCTGTTTTAGTTTTTCTTCTTCAGAAAGGCATTATGGAACATTTCATTCGAAAAAAAAACAGTAATGACTGTTAACGAGAGGGTTGAAAAGGTTGTGCAAATCAAAGAAACTGAAAAATTAACGGTTTTATGAACCCCTTCCACAAAACAAAAAAACTCTGCTATTTATAATTTAAAAATTTTTCTTATTTATTTTTCACCGATTTAGTAATAGCAATTGTTATGTTAGCACTGATGGGGTTCGTTTGAATTTGAATAGCTTTTCAGGATTTTTTTCAAAACTGAAACGTTTCACTTATGATTGGAAAAAAGAAAAAGAAGATAAAAAGAAGAAAAAGAAGAAAAAAAAGATAATAAAAATAAATCAAAACAAAATTTATTTAAAAAAAAATGATTAATGAACTACTATGAAACGATTGTGAAATGGAATATGTTAGCTTTGAAATAATAATAAAATTGCCCAATTGAATAAATACCATCTAAAATAAATTCAAAATTATTGAATTAATTTCATTATTAGAATTCATAAAATTAAATTATAATGGTAATTCATTTTTAAGAATAATTTTGTTATTATCATTATTGTTGTTATTTAGCTTGAAGAGTTCCATTTTCAAACCTAGAGATCAAATCAGTCAGATAAAAGAGAGAAGGTAAAACAATGAGCTATAAAAAACGAAAAAATAAAACAACAAAAATCGAAAAAAGGAAAAAAAAATAATAAAACAAAAATTAAAAATTAAAAAATTAAAAATTCTACTTAACACAACACGAGCACAAGAATGCCTGACTGGAGGCTCGGGAGGAAAAACAAAAGAGAGAGTGAGAGTGAGAGAGAGAGAGAGAAAGAGAGAAAAGAGAAAGAAAAAAAGAATGCAATTTGTTGAACGTAAAATAAAAATACAATATTTGTTTTTTGTGTATCTGCGTATGTATGCTTGTATGGCTCTTTATATGTGTATCTATATGGCCGCGTGTGTGTTTGCATGGCAGTGTATGGTGCTGGTTGGGTCTTTTAATAGTGTGTTATGTTTCAGCTATAGTAAACTGACTTCAAGCACGAAAATTAATGAGGATCCTAACCTTTCAAGTGATTATCAACTGGCAGAAAAAGTCAAAAATAGTTCAAAGCGATTATATTTTGGGTAAAAAAACCAGTTTCAAGTTGAAATTGGTGGATGTGGAGTTGTAGGAAGATGGAAGGGTGGAACTGGGAGGTAATGTGAAATATTGTAAATTAAACATCAGAATAATAAATCAAGGCGGTTGGAAATTGAAGATGCCAGAGATGAAAAAGTTGATTCTGGACCTCGTTTCTGTCTTCAACTGCCTCTCGAGGATCATTGAGGAGTAATTATTAGGTCATTAACGTGGAATTCCATCTATACGGCAGTTGCTCTGATGTATTTAATCAACTTTTTACACTTTTATTAACTCGTTGGATTTTTTTGATACATCGTTTGGGCTAGACTCGAGGTTAACAGTATTGGTTTGTATGATAATATTTACATTATATCTGAGGTATAAATGGCTTTTGTCGCTGATATAATAGTGAATGATTTTTAATAAAAAATATCAAACTCTCTAATTTGATTTTTTGTTAAAGCGTGTCTTACCACGATGCCTATTAGTTTTCCACTGCAACTCAAACCATCCGAAACTGCGGTAATTTAGGCCTATTGTGGGAAAGTGCTGTTGTGTGTGTGTGTGTATGTTTGTGTGTGTGTGTGTGTGTGTGTGTGTGTGTGTGTGTGTGTGTGTGTGTGTGTGTGTGTGTGTGTGTGTGTGTGTGTGTGTGTGTGTGTGTGTGTGTGTGTGTGTGTGTGTGTGTGTGTGTGTGTGTGTGTGTGTGTGTGTGTGTGTGTGTGTGTGTGTGTGTGTGTGTGTGTGTGTGTGTGTGTGTGTGTGTGTGTGTGTGTGTGTGTGTGTGTGTGTGTGTGTGTGTGTGTGTGTGTGTGTGTGTGTGTGTGTGTGTGTGTGTGTGTGTATGTGAGTGAGTGTGTGATCTATGCACGCATGTGTTTTGCTTGTGTTTTTATATTCTTGTGAGTGTTTTTGCGTTCGCACGTGTGAAAAGTAGTGTGCGTGAATATAAAGTGTGACGTTGATACTTTTATTAAAGAATAGATATCTTAACTAATGGAAAGCTTAATGATTGGATGCATGGAGAGAAGAATCAATGAATGGATGGAGAATAAAAATAGTAAATAAATGAATAGAGAGTGAAAGGGATGAATAAGAAGCTGAAGTACTGGAAGGAAGAATGAAGTGAAGGTAAACGGAAGGATGAATAATGGATGTTTGGATACGCCGCAAGGAGGAAGCAGCGATGAATAATAAGTGTTTTTTTTAAAAGCATTTAATTAAAATCGAAGGCTCGTTAAACAAACTGTGGAACAACAACAAGAACCACTAATAAGCCAACAAGAAATAAATGAAAAATAAATAAACAAAATAAACAGTCATTACGGCTACGGGGGCTTTGTTATCCCGTCCAAATACTTTCCAGATAAGCATTTCAACGAAGTTGAGTCAGGACTTAAGTACGTGTGGAGATAGTTTATGAGTGGTCATGAGAGATGCTTCGAATGGTTCTCCATCGAACTAGCCTCTCTGCGGCTTTTCAGACTCTTGAGACATTCTCGTTAAACACCCAAGCTACTTAACATTCTTTTATTTTCAATTTCCCAGAGGCCTCAAAGCAAACCAACTCCACCACCGTTACTGCTTTTCTCCGCACATCATCACGCCTCTCACGGCAGTTTCAAGTAACTTGGTGGAGTTATAATAGATATACTTCAAACTATATACTCTTAACTGATCTTCAGTTTATATACTATACACGTATATGTATATAAACTCATACATATATATGTCTGGGAGCTGAAAAGGGGCTAACTGAAGTTTCGAAGTTATAGCGTGTTGTGGTTGTGATTCCAAATCACACTGGCGTGAACGGCTGATAATTATAACTCAATTACCTCACTTTCAAGTAAGTTATATTTGTCAAAAGTCTCTGTTGAACTTTCCTTCTGTTCCGCCGACCACAGTTCAAAGTAGTGTTCAAGTTCTTTTTTAAATTCTAACCAATAAATGTCCCCAATGCTTCAGAACATATTTCAGAAGCGCACTAGCAGCTTTTGTCGGATCTAAACATGACAATTAAAAAAATATATTCTACAAAATTAAAAAGATCCTTCTAATTTATTAATCTTATTCTCATTGTAATAATGAAATCAAATCAAAGTGAGCTGTGTTTCGTTAGAAGTACTTGGTGAGTCATTCTTCAAAACTCACACACCATTCTCTGTGGAACTACAAAACAAAACTTTGAGAAATTTCTCAAAACATTATAAAAAAGCTTCCTTACTTCTGCGGCAAGAGGAATTTTTCTAATTTCCTATTGTTTTTTAAAAGCGGGTTCCTATTGTTTTTTAAAAGCGGGAAGTGCAATCACTCTCCTAGCATCAAAGAGAGCAACACAGCGCATTATTGGCATTCTTCGAACGCTGCTCTAGCACCAAAGATTTATCAAGTCGCTCTTTGCAATATTAACCAACACCCGCTCTTCCTGATGTTCCAAAAATGAACCGAAAACAGTCAGAAATGTTGCATTAGAAAAAAGAAATATCACATTTTTTGTTTTCAAATTTTTTTAAAATTTTCGTTCAGTTTCAAATAATTTTTAATGCATATAATGAATTTGCAGAAAAAGTTAAAAAATGGCTTTGGAAAAATGTTATCTTATAAAAGTTATCTTATAAAACATTATCATTATAAAAAGATCTATAATAAAAAATAAGATTTTCTTAACTTTCTTTTGCCGTATGCTTTTTGTCTCAGCCATCTCGGATACATATAGGATTAATCCTATATAAAAGAATCATTAATGCGTATACATTACATTCTCACAGCTCGTATGCGTATAATGCATGAGGGAGCAACATTGATACCTCTACAACTGCTTTAGAGCTATGGAATGTTTAAGTTGTGTGTTTGTGTGTCCGTGTTTATTCGTGTATGTGGTCTTGTATTTTTGTGTGCCAGTTCTTGCATATGTTTACAGCCTTGTGTGGTTTTGTGTCAGTATCGATGTATGTTTGTCACTTAGTATTTGTGTGTTGTAATTTTTTAAGCGTGTTTCTGTTAACACTTACGCATTCAAAGGAATTTGACAGAGAAAAAAAGTTAGAAAGGCGAATTAGTGGAACTGGACCGGGTGGATCTTGTGTGGCCTTCAGGACTTTTGAGGGCCACTGATTGCACTACAGTACACTGCTAGTTGTTGCAGTATGTTCAAAAGCAGACCTTGCAAGAAATTAAATAATTAAGCTATCACCTTAACGATGGAGTACGTGAAAAACAAAAAAAAATCAAAGTAAAAATGTTTATATGAATGAGGTTTGTTTGAGAAAAAAACAAAAAAAGATGAAAAAGTAGAGTAAAGTCTTTTGGGCTGTATTTGCTCAAAACTCCGAAACAAAATCTGAGAAATAAAAAGTTATCATGGTATCCATAACTTTTTATGATCACTTTTCCAAAAAGTGAAAAGTTTTAATCAAACTTCTGCGAAAAAAAAGAAGAAAATCGGTGGTTGTGATGCAAGTGATTGAGGCCAGAGTAGACGTGAAAACTTTGTGACGGCTTGATGGATGAAGCATCCGAAGCCTTCAATGTCTTCATACCTTGACTTGACGCCCACCGTGTTCCTTTCGGTAATATATGTCAAATAAAATATTTTTAGAACGGATTGAATGTAAGAAATCCGGAAAAGAGCTTCTATAAATAAATTGTATTTTTGGAAAATAAAAAAAGATTAGCTCATTATTCAAAGAGGCAAACATCTGTAAGAACCCAGCGTTGGAATACTCTGCCATCTAAATCTAGACTCCTCATAGTTCAAAAAAAAAAAGTTAGTATTTTCTCAAAGTCACTCAGCAACAGCATAAAAGCAACAATTGCAACCACAGCAAGAAAGCAACAATTGTAACAACAGCGTCAACAATAATAACAATAACAGCACCACATACAACAACAGGAAAAATCACTTGAACAACAACAACAGCAACAACACCATTTTGTTTATCCCGCCTAATTTATTACTTTTTAAAATTCTTTATATAGTTTTTATAGTGTAATTCAAAGCTTTTTTAGGACCAGTTGTAACTCTCAAACATCACTTCCCTCTCAGGTGCAGACGTTCTAGCTTTTTCAAATTTATATTGTTCGCAAGATGTCTAGTGACGACGAAA
>OX387254.1:6036280-6041280 GCA_947562095.1 Branchellion lobata | reverse complement strand
GCTTCAGCTTATCAGCACCAAATTGCGTGTCGATTGATTTACAAAGCCCACTGTAACTTCTTAAACAATTCCCCTGCAAACAGGTTGAAGAAACAAAGGTAGGACTCTTCTGTAGCGATGCTGATGATGAAGATGGTGATTGTAGCGTGATGTCGATGCTGATGATGAAGATGCTAATTATGATAGCAAATGATGAATGGAGCATGGAATGATAAAGGAAAAACTTAAAAATGCATCAACAACAAAAAACAAACAATGACTTGTTAATCCTCACAACAACATATAAAACAAACTAACAAGCAAAAAAAACAAACATGAAACCAATCAACCAACAAACCAGCCAACCAAAAAAAAAACAAAATAAAAAACAAATAGAAAAATTAAAAAAAAACAAATGAACAAACACACCAAAAAAACAAACCTACAAAACAAAACAACAAACAGCCGCATTTTTCCATCCGAGCACCACCCGCTTGCACGAAGCCTTAACTCACCACCAGGCGGAAAAAAATAAAAAATCCAAGCAGCAACAACAGGCAGAGAAGAAAGCCATTCTGAGCCAAAGAATTCCCCAACTTGAAATCAGCGGCTTCAACGCTTCAAAGCTCACAGAAAAAGCCAAGGAGCTCCACCAGCTCATCTACAAACTTGAAGGAGAGAAGTACGACCTCGAAAAACATTTCAAGTCGCAACAGTTTGACGTACGTTCTTCTACCAAACAGTCTCAATGTGATTTTTGTTCCATTGTACTTTATTTTGTTTATTACAATTAAGTACCACGACACTGTCACGGTGCTTGTGTGGTATTTGTAGCAATTCTAATAAATAAATACTTTGTATTAAAGTTATCAAAGTTTTCAGGTGGTTTTACGTATAAGTAGTGTGTAATGAACATCGGATAGTTAACTAAACATAACTTTCCGAAAAGATTACGTAGTGTTTAACAAGTAGTGTTTAATTACATCAAACTTAAAATCTGATATGATGCCAAAGCTGCCTCTAAGCTCCCTTCAGTTGGGATCGGAGCTTTCGAGTCTTTTATTTTGTTGAATAAGTGGATAGTAATTCTGAGAAGTATCTCGTGTTATTGTGGAACGCAAGCAAGTAGTGTGTAATGAACATCGGATAGTTAACTAAACATAACTTTCCGAAAAGATTACGTAGTGTTTAACAAGTAGTGTTTAATTACATCAAACTTAAAATCTGATATGATGCCAAAGCTGCCTCTAAGCTCCCTTCAGTTGGGATCGGAGCTTTCGAGTCTTTTATTTTGTTGAATAAGTGGATAGTAATTCTGAGAAGTATCTCGTGTTATTGTGGAACGCAAGCAAGAAAAAAAGCATCCGTTAAAGCAACAAAAAACGTGATAATTTAATTATCGAGTTGGCAGGATGCATTCTCAAGGAACGTGTGTATTGCAAGAGCACTGGAAATGTAAAATCATAGCTGGAAACTTTGAACAGTTTTTAGTTCAACATTTTTGGAAAAAATATTATTTGAAAAAAAAATTGAAACACCTCACAGATGATGGAACTAGCAGAAAGAGCCAGGCGTAACAACAAAGTTGGGTAAGATTTATACATTTCTATTGATTTTTAGGTTGATATTTAATAAAAATATATAAAAATAGATTTTTGTTCAATAATTAACAACATTGAATTCATTGTGTTAGTCTTATTCCCGAGCTGGTGACTGTTTGTTACTTGAAATAATCAATGTAGGATAAGTTACGTCGTCAATGTGAGTAGAAGGTTCAAAGAGTAAATAGGAAACACCAACGTAAACACCGTGTAGGTTTATGGGATAGTCGAAAATATCTGATTCTCATCTCATACAAAAATTGAAATTTTATTTGAGAACACAAAAGTGTATTAAATAATTTGAAAGTTTGGTAACTTTATTAAATTAATTCAAAACAACAAAACGCAAATGTATCTATAAATTTGAAAAATATTAAAAACTAAAACGAAAAATGTTAACTTGAAAACCCAAACTGAACCTCCACAACAGGAAAGGTGGCTTGAAACGCATACAGGCAGCCCCAGACGAGTAAGTCATGGTGGTAACGCACTGACAGCCTCAGCAGCGCACGAGCTTTTGTTTTCGAGGCTGAATATTTACGTGCAAGTTATGCTTTGGGCCATAAATTTGGAAAAATCAATGAAGAAAGAGGACCCAGTGGCTAGGGCGCAGTGTGATTTGTGGCTCATGGAATTATTGAAAGTTTTCAAAAAATTGTCAGTGTGTTTTTTATGCGATGTCTCAGAGCTTTCTGGAACTGATTGCTCCTGTTAACGTTTTAGTTAAGTTCATTCAATGGAGCCTATAGGTAAGTTCTATGGAAATATGCAAGTAATGTTACGGTGGATTTGATCAATATAGTCAACAAACTAATAAAAAATAATCAAAAATAAATAATCTAATACAGTGAGGTGATAGAATTGAAGCAAATAATTGAAAATTATATTATTTTTCAATCGATAATATCGATCCACCCTTAGTCCTTCCGACAAGATTCAAGAGAAGTACGCTGGAACCCCTGTAAGGACTTTGATTCTGATAATTATAATGATATTCATAATTAAAAACAATAATTTGCCCATAAAAATATGTTTCGAATTAAAAACAAATTCCAATGAAAAATTTATGAAAGATTTGAAATAAATGTTTTATTTTAGTGAAATCTACTTTTCCACCACCTTCGCTTCATCTACTCTTCACTCTTCCCTCCATCTTCTCTGCCACTTTTTACTTATCTTTCTTTCGCTTCCTTCTTTCCTATCTTCAAATCACGCTACTTTATCGTTCTTTTAAAATTAAGCCAAACTTTATGTACATAAATAAACACATGCACACACACACACACACACACACACACACACACACACACACACACACACACACACACACACACACACACACACACACACACACACACACACACACACACACACACACACACACACACACACACACACACACACACACACACACACACACACACACACACACACACACACACACACACACACACACACACACACACACACACACACACACACACACACACACACACACACACACACACACACACACACACGCACACACTCACTCTAAGCCACCTAGTCACCTCAGACTTCACGCTTCTAATTAGCATTCACACGGGCAACCTTATCATTCAACAAAAGCATTTTCCAGCTTTTTGGCACGCCGAGCAACGTCTGCTTTTGAAACGAAAAACACGAGTTCCACGTCAGGCTTAAACTCGCAAACACAAACCCTCCCAGAATAATTTAACAGAAAATAACCATATATGAAAACAAATAAACATTTACAAAAACACAAACAAAAATAAAAACTTACTGAAACACAGACTACAGACACAAACTCACATAAATACAAACCACAAACAACACAAACTTCCAAAACAACACAAACCTCTGAGAAGCATGTGACGTGAAAATTCCAAAGTGTCTTTTAATAGCACCAAAACGAATGAAAGCATTTATTGATGACGTCATGACTTACGACTCAACGGCAGCTACCCAGAATTAGCGTTCATTGACCCCGGTCAGCATCCGTGTCTGTATGTGTTTTTGTATGTGTTAGTGTGTCCCTTAGTGTTTTCGTGTATTTCCGTTTATATTCGCGTGTTTTTGTATGTTTATTTTTATATTTGTGTTTTTTTGTATGTTCATTTGTATATTTGTGTGTTTTTGTATGTTTATTTGTATATTTGTGTTTTTGTATGTTTGATTTGTATTTTTGTGTGTTTTTGTGTTTATTTTTATATTTGTGTGTTTTTGTATGTTCATTTGTATGTTTGTGTGTTTTTGTATGTTTATTTGTTTATTTGTGTGTTTATGTCCTTGTATTTATGTTTCACAAGGTCTGTGTCGCTATGTTCATGTATAACTGTGTTTATATGCTTGTGTGTAGATGTGTGCGCACATGAATATGTAGCGAAAAATCTTAATTTTGTACGAATACTCGTTTCATGTTTATTGATTCAAGCGAACTAATAACGAAATCTTGGTGCTTGGAGCTATGAAAAAGTCCCGTCTAGGAAATGCATAAAGTTAAATAGCTGATTCTGAAAATTTCTTTTGATGTACAAGACAGCAACACTTCACTATGATAATGTCTTGTACAAAATGTGAGTTCAAGCATTATACTATTGCGAAAGAGTCAGCAAGTCAAGCATTTTCAACTCGCCTTGAAAACAAGAACAAAAGATTCATGAAGGAAAATTCCAAAACCCGTTTTGAAAATCGAATCGAGTGATTAAATGTTTGAACCTCGTTGGCTTCAGGCTCTTTAGGGGTTGAAGTCTGCAGGGAGAAATCACGACACACCATTAATCGCTAAGAAGGCTCTAATCGCCTATTTTATCCATTAAATCTTTCGAGCAATCAGCTCTGAGGAGAATATTGCGTTTTTTCTGTTCAATATTTTGAAATATTTGCTCCATATTTCAGAGTTATTGATGTTTTATGGCGTTTTTATGTATGAGATTGACTGTGTATTACAAAGCCGCATACCTTGATTGGTAATCGGCCATGATTAATGAAAAATGTGACAAGTTGTTGAAAAATAGTGAATTTGATTTATGAATTATTTGCTGTATAAAACAGCAGCTTTTATTCCTCAAAAAGGTTCAAATTAAAAAAAATTAATGATTTGATTAGACGAAACTTTTATCAGTTTCGTGTACTTTTTGGAGATAAACCTTAAAGATTTTAATTCTTCAAAAGTGTTGATAACATTTCTCGTCTGCTGCCTTCTCGCCTGATAACGTCAGTTTTTGAATCATAAAATAAAGCATTTTTCGATAAAAAATAATTTTCCTGCTCAGTCTTTTTCACGCATTTTTCGAAAACACGCGTTCTCACGCGATTATTCCTTTCCGAAACAATTCAAAAATATTTTTTGCGCCTTCTGGTGTCATTTTGCAAAACTTATTTCCCAATAGGGTAGGCCTGTCATGTCTTGAGCATTCG
>OX387254.1:6021280-6026280 GCA_947562095.1 Branchellion lobata | reverse complement strand
GTTGGTTGGACAAATAGATGAATGAAGAAAAAAAAGCTCCATGTGAGAGAAGAAAAATTAATTTGGGAATAGAAGAATGGATGGAAAGATGAGAAGATGATTGAATATGTAGGCTGAAAAGGCATAGATGACTGAAAAGCTGTGAGAAGAATAGGTGGGAGAAAGTAATAAAAAATGAGGGGATGGCTACATTAAAAATGGATCGGAAAATGTGGAAATTATGAATGGATAGATAGATGGAAAAAATGATCATAAAGTTGAAAGAGAACAGGGTTCCTGTTGGATCGATGGAGCATCGACCAAGCGGTCCCCTACAATTACACACGCCTGCGCTTCTAAATCATCAGAACGCCCCAACATATGGAAACAAAGCCCTCTAGAAGCAACATGATCGAAATTGAATTTGTACTCACCGGAAAGTGCCGTTCGAGAATAATCTGCTGGGTTTGTGAGTATTTGGAACGACTAGAGACTGACGAATGTTTTTTAAAGTCCATGTAGTAGATGCAGCGTTCAGTGAAGTTGTAGGTGAGATGATCTTTATCACTGATAATCTAAATTTATCACTCGAACATTGAGAACGTCAATGAAGAATTTTTGTTGTTGCAAACAGTTAAATGAAAAAGTTGATTTTATTAAAACTTCATTAAATTCACAAAAACTGAAAATAATTTGCACATATGAAAGAAATGAATTGTTTTGAAAATGAGATAAGGTTGAAAAAGTAATAAAAACATGAAAAATACAAATAATTAAAAAAATTAAAAATATATTCTAGAATCAATAAAAAAAATTTAAAAATAACGGAAAAAAAAGTTCCGATTGAAAAGTGAAGACAAGACGTCACGGAAAAGTTTAATAAAGTTTTTGTAACGTTCAAACTTTCCATGAGTCATCAGTCGTTGGTGGAAATAAGAAAAGAACCAATATTTCGGAATATGAAAGAATGATCGAATGATGCGAAGTGGAGTCGAAATATTTATAAAAATAATTAAAACCTCCAAGAAGACGACAACCATTGAACAAGTTGTAAAAACAACGGATGTAACAAACAGTCAACAGCAACAACGACCACACAAAGTATTACCAAAAAATATTACGAAAGGAAAAAGAAAAAAAATACCAGTACTAAAAAAACAATAAAAATAAATAGTTAAACAATAATAATAGAAAAAAACAAAAATATAATAACAAAAAAAAATAACAACAACAACATTAAGAACAACAAAAAAAAACAACAACAACATTAAGAACAACAATAAAAACAACAACAACATTAAGAACAACAATAAAAACAACAATAACGCAGTGAGCGATGTAAAATCGATATCTTAAACGATTTTTGAAGCTTTGATGATTCCGTTCTATATAAGGAATCATCTTGTATCGCCTGCGCATGCCTGAAACAACTATGAAGTGTGGAAAGGGCAATATACAACAAGATGTTGCTAGGAAAACAATGGTACGAAAGAAATGAGGTGGAAGGATGAGGATGGAAAGATGAGATGGAAGGATGAGATGGAAGGATGAGATGGAAGGATGAGATGGGAGGAGGAGATGGAAGGATGAGATGGAAGGATGAGATGGAAGGATGAGATGGAAGGATGAGATGGAAGGATGAGATGGAAGGATGAGATGGAAGGATGAGATGGAAGGATGAGATGGAAGGATGAGATGGAAGGATGAGGATGGAAGGATGAGATGGAAGGATGAGATGGAAGGATAAGATGGAAGGATGAGATGGAAGGATGTGATGGAAGGATGAGATGGAAGGATGAGATGGAAGGATGAGGATGGAAAGATGAGATGGAAGGATAAGATGGAAGGATGAGATGGAAAGATGTGATGGAAGGATGAGATGGAAGGATGAGATGGAAGGATGAGATGGAAAGATGAGATGGAAGGATGAGATGGAAGGATGAGATGGAAGGATGAGATGGAAGGATGAGATGGAAGGATAAGATGGGAGGATGAGATGGAAGGATGAGATGGAAGGATGAGGATGGAAGAATGAGATGGAAGGATAAGATGGAAGGATGAGATAGAAGGATGTGATGGAAGGATGAGATGGAAGGATGAGATGGAAGGATGAGATGGAAGGATGAGATGGAAGGATGAGATGGAAGGATGAGATGGAAGGATGAGATGGAAGGATGAGATGGAAAGATGAGATGGAAGGATGAGATGGAAGGATGAGATGGAAGGATGAGATGGAAGGATAAGATGGAAGAATGAGATGGAAGGATAAGATGGAAGGATGAGATGGAAGGATGTGATGGAAGGATGAGATGGAAGGATGAGATGGAAGGATGAGATGGAAGGATGAGATGGAAGGATGAGATGGAAGGATGAGATGGAAGGATGAGATGGAAGGATGAGATGGAAGGATGAGATGGAAGGATGAGATGGAAGGATGAGATGGAAGGATGAGATGGAAGGATGAAATGGAAGGATGAGATGGAAGGATGAAATGGAAGGATGAGATGGAAGGATGAGGATGAAAAAAAGATAAGAGGGATAGAAACAAAGATGACAAAAATAGAAAAAATGGAGATGTAAGAAAGAAAAACAGATGTGATAAGATAAAAGAAATGTAGATGGAAGAAGTGGAGATAGAAAAAGTGAGGATTGAAGAAGTGAAAATGGAGGAGTGGAGATGGAAGAGTGAGAGTTGAAGAAGTGAAGATGAAAGATTGAGATTCAGTGATAGGTCTCTGAGAGCGTCATAGCGTACGCGAGATAACTCTCCAGCAACTGTCGTTTCTGCTCAAGGACCCTGAGTGCCTCAAGCCCTCGGTGCATCAAACATTCGAGTCTCTCTTCAAAAATACTTTTTTGAGAATAAAAAAAACCCATCTTTTCATTAGAAAAAAAATATATAGTTATTTAAAAAAAGCTTATTATAAAAAAACATTTAAAAAAATAAATTTATTCAAACAATAAATTCATTAAAAACAGTCAATAGAGAATAATTCCTGAAGAGTCAATTAACTTCTTGAAGGGTGCATTAGTAGAAGTATCGACGCTGTATATTTTTCAACAGAAAGTCAATAATGTCATTGTTGACAGCGACTCTAACATCGACTGAACAACAATCCCAACATTGATTTTTTAAGGAGTTTTTTTGTTTTTTTTTTTGTTTTTTTTTTGTTTTTTATCATTTTTTTATTAAATAACTGTTTTTTTAATCATTTTCTTTTGATTTTTTCTATTTTGCGAGCTTTCAGAACGTTTTTTTATTTCATTATATTCTTTTTTCATAATATCTTTTTTCATTTCATATAATTTTCTCATTTCATCTCTCGTGATGTCCTTCATACTTCGGAGAAGTTCTTATTAGGGATTTGTATTAATATAAAGAGTTACAAGGCACTCGACGCTGAAGGCAGGCACGTTCGGGTAATGAAAAGAAATATCAACTTCAAATGAACGCATTGGAAGGATAATGAAAAATAAACACCACAAACATTCTGGTGACCACAGAACGCAAAAGTACATGTATCAAACAACCGTGCCACTTCCTTGCAGTTAACAAAAATACCTAGAGAATTTTTTCGAAATTGTATTTTTTTTGCTACCACTCACTAACCGTCACCATCTCATATACCATCACCACCATCACCACTATCACCACCATCACCACCATCACCACCATCACCACTATCACCACTATCACTACCATCACCACCATCACCACCATAACCACCATCACCACCATAACCACTATCACCACCATAACCATCACCACCATCACCCACCATCACCTCTATCACCACCATTACCACCAGCACCCCCAGTACCACCATCACCACCATCACCACCATCACCACCAGCACCACCATCACCACCATCACCACCATCACCACCATCACCATCATCACCACCTTCACCACCATCACCACCATCACCACCATCACCACCATCACCACCATCACCACCATCACCACCATCACCATCATCACGACAAGCGAAGTTTGTCTTTTTCCGCCCATAATCAATCACTTTCCACAACCAACCATCTATTAACCACTATCCATCCACCCACCTATCCACTCATCCAACCATTTGTCGATCGACCCATTCATCCTCCCACTCATCCATCCATCCATCACTCTCCTACCATTCTGAAGCGAACTCTGTTCCATTCGATGTTTCTATTACGCCGTGCTATTAATTTTTGCTAGTTTCTAGGCTTGTCTTTTAATTGCTTTTATGCAAAGCAGCAATCGCTGGTTAAATGTTTAAATATTAAACGGGCATCTGCCTAGAACTCGCTGTTTGCCCGCTTGTGTCTCCATACGTGCATACACACACACACACACACACACACACACACACACACACACACACACACACACACACACACACACACACACACACACACACACACACACACACACACACACACACACACACACACACACACACACACACACACACACACACACACACACACACACACACACACACACACACACACACACACACACACACACACACACACACACACACACACACACACACACACACACACACACACACACACACACACACACACACACACACACACACACACACACACACACACACACACACACACACACACATACACATACACACACACACACACACACACACACACACACACACACACACACACACACACACACACACACACACAAACACAGACACACACATACCTACATACATACATACATACATACTTACTTACATACATACATACGTACATACAAACGTGCAGACACACACGAATACACTAATACACAAAATACATGCGTATAACAACGCATATTTATAAATAGGAATTATTTCGGATGCACACATAAATAAAAACCCAGTGTCATGCACACAGGCGCTGAAAAACTAATGCATAATTAACTGGATGTAAAAAGCTGTATGACGTGTAATTACAGAGACAATCGAGTAACGAAAAGCATAGAACCAAACATAAGCTAAAACGTCAAAGAAGAAGAGACAGC
>OX387254.1:5988780-6018780 GCA_947562095.1 Branchellion lobata | reverse complement strand
GAAATAATGAAATGTTTGATGTCAGAAAAAATTAAAATTGAATATAACTTTCAAACGGCATAAACCTTTGGCAGTCCTGTCTATGAAATGTTCTTAAAATGATTGAAAAAACTGAAACAAGCTGATGAAAAAATATATAAGTTCAAGGTTCTTGTGTATGATTTGAAATATGAAAAAAAAAATGAAATGAGTTTTCGAATATCGTTCAAATGAGAGAAACTTTGAATGACAAAAATGGAAAAAAAATTAATATGAACGAAATTATCTTCAAAACGTCAGGCTGTCGTTGTGGTAGAAGCGTGGGAGGATATTTGGAGCACAGATCGATGAACGATTATTGATAAAGATTGCAAAAAGACATAAAACAAAATGGAAAAAACTTATTACGAACAGGTCGTGCGTGGGGAGAGTTGTTCGTGTCTTGGGTGTATTTTGCGGCAAAATAAAAGCTTCTACAACAAGTGTTGCCTGCGAATGGATGGTAAGAAGAAAATAATTGAAATGGACAGATTGACGCAATTAAAATAACTTGCAAAAAATAACCGATGTGTTTGAAAACCGCCGTAAAAACTCAAAAGCATTTGTTGAATAACGGAGAAAATGAAGCCACAAGTTTTTTTATATTTTCTCCAAACAACAAAATAAAAATAATAATGTATGGATGATTGTCTGCCTTATGAGCAAAGCCGTATCTCTCGGAAACATCTTTCTAATAAGGCTGTTTGTCTTGAAACAAGTCTCTTTGAATGTTCTTCTGAAGGTCTTCTTGTGTTTGTGTGCCTACGCGTGCAGATTTGTCTTTTGTGTGTGTGTGTGTGTGTGTGTGTGTGTGTGTGTGTGTGTGTGTGTGTGTGTGTGTGTGTGTGTGTGTGTGTGTGTGTGTGTGTGTGTGTGTGTGTGTGTGTGTGTGTGTGTGTGTGTGTGTGTGTGTGTGTGTGTGTGTGTGTGTGTGTGTGTGTGTGTGTGTGTGTGTGTGTGTGTGTGTGTGTGTGTGTGTGTGTGTGTGTGTGTGTGTGTGTGTGTGTTGAGAGAATATTTGTTCATTTTTATTTAAACTTTACGAAAAAACTTTTGAAAAAACAAAAACTTTGTTTTATATGGAAATGAACATATAACGAAACTTTTATATTATTGATCTTGAGACTATCTTGAGACTATCTTGAGACTATCTTGAGACTGTCTTGAGACTTGGGTGGCTGACGTGTTCACAAGGGTGTCACTAACACCATGAACAATGTCAAGGTGTCAAAAAGTCATATATAAAAATGTTCCAACACCAGGGTTGGAAAAATTGCTGGAAAAACAATCGAAAAAAGTGTTGGAAATCTGTTCGAAAAAATATTTCAAAACCGTTGTAAAATGTTTGAAAAAATGTTACTAAATAAAAAATGTGGTTGCGAATTGTTTTCAATAAAATTTTAAAAATCAAAAACAAGTTTGCAGTTAACATTTGAAATTTAATTTTGTAAAAGTTGAAAAAAAAAGTTGAAAAAAGTTAAAAAAATATAAGAAAATGTTTTTAATGGAAATTTACGGTGCGGAAAATTAAAAGGATGGCAGTTAGCTTCAAAAGCCTTGCAAATCTTGCTTCAATAAAATTTTCAAAGCCTATCTCACGCTAAATGCAGCCTACTTCGGGTGGTCTTTAAATTTTTATAAAAAATTTTTTTAATTTTGAGAAAGAAAAATTGATTATTTTTGTTATTTAAAAAAATCAGAAGTGGCAACATGTTAAATTACTGCTCAAGAAAAATACACAGAACACTCCTAACAATTTGTTTTGATTGCAAACATTATATTTTTGTGAATAAATACATACATATTTGCATCTAAAATCGAGGCGGTCAACAAAAAGAGATATAATATCTGAAGTGGTGATTGCAGCAAGAACAAACTAAGATTGAAGCCACGACAACCTAATAAGGCCGCATCACACCAAGACTGTCCTGACTCCAGTGCTGACTGAGTGCAGCCGTGTTGCATCAATATCAACGCCACAACGCATCAATATTGCATCTCCATCGGGCTGCGATGCTTCAGCCTCAACAATCCCTCCCATCTGAAATCTTCATTTCTGAATTCATCACTCCCCCATCCATCACTTTCTTTTGAATCCATCTCTCCATCATCCACCACTCTCTTCTTGAAACAATCTTTTTGTCCACCACTTTCTTTCCGATATTATCTTCGCCATCAACCACCTTTTTTTGGAAAACTTTTTCTTGTTAACCTTCTGCACATTGTCTCATCAACCACCGTTTCTTCAAAACATTAGCCCCACGAATATATTTTTTCAGAACCCAATCAGGTCATTACACCATTTCTATTGAACACCTTCTTCCAGAACTCAACGCCAGCTTGAGAACACCAGCTTGTACTATTTCATAACAACAACAAAAACAACAACAGTACCATTCGTCCTTGCGCAACTGTCAATACATGTGATAATGGTAGAAGTAATTACTATTTTTCTGCTTTAGTACACGCATTACTGCAGTCCGGCATTAATATATGCATCATTACGGTCCCCATGCGCGTGTGAGTCAAGATTGGATCGGAATGCATGGGACAGAAAAATGCCAAAAAGGGGAAAATTGAAAATCGTTGTTGGGATGATGTTCTAAAAATAGTAACACATTTTTTTGACGAATGGACGAATAAATATTCTAATTAAAAGGATAATCATGAGATAAACTTCAAGTTCTTAAAAGTTATGAATTAATCATGGCCAATCTAAGCATTTTAACGCTATGTATGCAAGGTTCAGTAAAGTTAACTACTAGGTTTAATAAAGTTAACTGACTACTAGGTTTAGTGAAGTTAACTGACTCCTAGGTTCAGTAAAGTTAACTGACTCCTAGGAAAAAAACACTGTTGTTTAACGTCCCACTCTCAAGCTCTCTCATGTGTGTGGTTCTGAAACTTCTATTGAAGCATCTGTGTGGAGACTGTGTCCGAGCACAAGCTTAGACTTTGTTTAATGAAACATGTCAAATTTTCAAAAAACTCTCATTGTGAATGTCCAAATTGAATGCTCAGAACCAAAAAACTAAAAACTGAAATAAAAACAAAGATAAAAAGAAGAAAAAACATAGATATAAAAAGAAACAAAGAAGAAGTGTTAAATGGGGAAAATATGAACGAAAAAGATGATTGTGAAAATAACGTTGATGATAAACAAAGAAAATAAAAATGATTATGATGATAATTTAGCCATGGAAGTTATGTTGATAATTGTGATGACGAAATGATGATGATGATGATGATGATGATGATGATGATGATGATGATGATGATGATGATGATGATGATGATGATGATGATGATGATGATGATGATGATGATGATGATGATGATGATGATGATGATGATGATGATGATGATGATGATGATGATGATGATGATGATGATGATGATGATGATGATGATGATGATGATGATGATGATGATGATGATGATGATGATGATGATGATGATGATGATGATGATGATGATGATGATGATGATGATGATGATGATGATGATGATGATGATGATGATGATGATGATGATGATGATGATGATGATGATGATGATGATGATGATGATGATGATGATGATGATGATGATGATGATGATGATGATGATGATGATGATGATGATGATGATGATGATGATGATGATGATGATGATGATGATGATGATGATGATGATGATGATGATGATGATGATGATGATGATGATGATGATGATGATGATGATGATGATGATGATGATGATGATGATGATGATGATGATGATGATGATGATGATGATGATGATGATGATGATGATGATGATGATGATGATGATGATGATGATGATGATGATGATGATGATGATGATGATGATGATGATGATGATGATGATGATGATGATGATGATGATGATGATGATGATGATGATGATGATGATGATGATGATGATGATGATGATGATGATGATGATGAGATGATGATGATGATGATGATGATGATGATGATGATGATGATGATGATGATGATGATGATGATGATGATGATGATGATGATGATGATGATGATGATGATGATGATGATGATGATGATGATGATGATGATGATGATGATGATGATGATGATGATGATGATGATGATGATGATGATGATGATGATGATGATGATGATGATGATGATGATGATGATGATGATGATGATGATGATGATGATGATGATGATGATGATGATGATGATGATGATGATGATGATGATGATGATGATGATGATGATGATGATGATGATGATGATGATGATGATGATGATGATGATGATGATGATGATGATGATGATGATGATGATGATGATGATGATGATGATGATGATGATGATGATGATGATGATGATGATGATGATGATGATGATGATGATGATGATGATGATGATGATGATGATGATGATGATGATGATGATGATGATGATGATGATGATGATGATGATGATGATGATGATGATGATGATGATGATGATGATGATGATGATGATGATGATGATGATGATGATGATGATGATGATGATGATGATGATGATGATGATGATGATGATGATGATGATGATGATGATGATGATGATGATGATGATGATGATGATGATGATGATGATGATGATGATGATGATGATGATGATGATGATGATGATGATGATGATGATGATGATGATGATGATGATGATGATGATGATGATGATGATGATGATGATGATGATGATGATGATGATGATGATGATGATGATGATGATGATGATGATGATGATGATGATGATGATGATGATGATGATGATGATGATGATGATGATGATGATGATGATGATGATGATGATGATGATGATGATGATGATGATGATGATGATGATGATGATGATGATGATGATGATGATGATGATGATGATGATGATGATGATGATGATGATGATGATGATGATGATGATGATGATGATGATGATGATGATGATGATGATGATGATGATGATGATGATGATGATGATGATGATGATGATGATGATGATGATGATGATGATGATGATGATGATGATGATGATGATGATGATGATGATGATGATGATGATGATGATGATGATGATGATGATGATGATGATGATGATGATGATGATGATGATGATGATGATGATGATGATGATGATGATGATGATGATGATGATGATGATGATGATGATGATGATGATGATGATGATGATGATGATGATGATGATGATGATGATGATGATGATGATGATGATGATGATGATGATGATGATGATGATGATGATGATGATGATGATGATGATGATGATGATGATGATGATGATGATGATGATGATGATGATGATGATGATGATGATGATGATGATGATGATGATGATGATGATGATGATGATGATGATGATGATGATGATGATGATGATGATGATGAGGATGATGATGATGATGATGATGATGATGATGATGATGATGATGATGATGATGATGATGATGATGATGATGATGATGATGATGATGATGATGATGATGATGATGATGATGATGATGATGATGATGATGATGATGATGATGATGATGATGATGATGATGATGATGATGATGATGATGATGATGATGATGATGATGATGATGATGATGATGATGATGATGATGATGATGATGATGATGATGATGATGATGATGAAGATTAATGTTATGGACCGAGTATGTGAAAAAGCGTAGTTTTGTTAATGGCACTCTAAGGAGGAAGAAAGAATAATTGCTTTTGTAGGGCATTCTGAAGGAAGAGAAGGAAGAGAAGGAGGAGGAAGAGAAAGAAAAAGAGAAAAAGGATGAAGAGAAAAAGAAGGATAAGAAAAAAGAAGTACAAAAAGAAACACAAGAAGAAACACAAAAAGAAACACAAAAAAATCTAAAAAATATGAAAAATGAATATTAATTCAAAAAATTAAATAAGAAAATAAAAAAGAGAAAAAAATGTGAAAAAATGAAAGAAAGTGGAAAAACAAAAAAAAAACAAATGTAAAAAAAGAAAAAAAAATGATAGAGCTTGCGATGACCAAAACTCAATGTTGAATGCAGTTTGGAGAGCGTTGTTGGGAGTTGCAAGTTGAAGATAACGGTTTTGATGATTGAGCTTTCAAAAGGGGTGAGATGAAGTTGAAGTGGCTTGAGCTATAAATTGAACATTTTCTGTTTTTTGGCGATAAAACAAATTGAATCAAATTCGAGAAGAAGACGCATCAGAGTTTTTGGACTCATTAAATATTCAAATATTTGGACGTTTTCATTTTTTTTATATTAAGCTTTCACGAAGTCTCCTCCATCCTCATAACCCCTCCTAATTGAATAGCTTTTTCGAACATCATTCATTCATTGCTGCATTTTATTCATGATTTTATAATTTATTTAAATTTAAAAAAAAAACTTTAATGGCCAAAGTTAGTGGCCGAATGTATATAGCAGTTCACACACAAAAACACTTAAATATTTTTTTTCGTGTGTCATTAAAGGAATATAAACTCATTTATTGAAAAGAAATAAAGTTTTATGTCCAAAAATTAAATAGAAAATGCAAATAAAGACGAATTTTTGACGTGTTAAAGGCTAAAATGCGTGTGAAAAATAACTTTCTGGAGTTTAGGTTACAAAAATAAATGCTGAGCAACAGTGAAAAGCATGACAATTCACAACTTCAAAATTATTTTCTGATTTTAGGTCGACAGGCTTTTTGGAACTGAAAAGATAAATCCTGGCGGGATGAAATTGTGTCCAAGTGATGTCGGTATGCATGTACAGGCCAACTCCTTGACGCTACTAATGTTCTTCACTAGCAGGAAGCTGAATGTGAAAAGGAGGGTTTCCATTTTGGAAAAAAACACTGGAAAAATTATTTTGGAAAAAAAACTTTAGACTATGCTGTTTTTGCATAGTTTAATGTTTTACAAAATTATATTTTTTTCAATTCAATAATTTCTAGGATTTAAACTTTGAAAATCATTTTTAGAAATAATAACTGGAAATAATATTAGTTTTTATGCAAGAAAAAAAACAATTGAAAGCTGAAAGGTAGCTTGATGGAGAAAGCAACTGGAAACGAAAAGTCAAAGCGTACAAAAGAAACAACGTGCAACACACATGGCAAAACTGAACAATTTTTGAGGCCATAGCAAACTGAACAAGTGCATAAACTCAAAAACATTTAAACATGTTCACACAAAAATTTAAACATATTCACACAGAAATTTAAACATACTTTCACAGAAATTTAAACATATTTCCACAGAAAATTCCACATGTCCATTCAAACACACACACACACACACACACACACACACACACACACACACACACACACACACACACACACACACACACACACACACACACACACACACACACACACACACACACACACACACACACACACACACACACACACACACACACACACACACACACACATACATACACACACACACACACACACACACACACACACACACACACACACACACAAACACACACACACAAACAAAAACACACACAACACACACACACACACACACACACACACACACACACACACACACACAAACACACACACACACACACACACACACACACACACACACACACACACACACACACACACACACACACACACACACACACACATACACACACAAACAAAAACACACACAACAACACACACATACACAAACACACACACACACACACACACACACACACACACACACACACACACACACACACTCACACACAAACACACACACACACACAAACACACACATACACACACACACGCACACAACCACACGCACACACACACACATATGCACAAATATACACACATCCACTCTAGCTTACATTTTCTCATGTATGCCAACATACTCCCAAAAATACTGACGCATATTGACAATTTGCATATTGAAACACCTAAACACACCATAAACACACCCTTCTCCAGATTGCCATACACCACACGCGCCACATAAAATCACACGTGTTCAGTAACTTTTGATGCCTCTCTTCGAACTGTTGATGGGAACACTCATTCTACTTTATTCTCCGTTAGGAATAGAGTTGAATGAATAGAAAAAAAATGCAAAATAAGTAAACAAACAAATAAGAGAATAAACAAATAAACAAATGGGATTTGACGATATTTAAAAAATAATAAAAAGACACAGTAAATAGATTTAAAAAATAGAAAAATAAAACTCCTAAATAAATAATTACCACTTTGAAATAAACGACAAGAGTTAATAAAGTGAAGGAAAGAAGCAAGAAGGGAAAGATTCATGATGCTAATAACATTGCCTATCAATCTTTATAAAAATAAATATTTTCACACTCAGTGATTCATACGAGGATGACTCATCAAGTACCTCCTCAACGCAAGCAGAAATTTTTAAAGGCGGATGAAGATGACTTATAAAGATCATAATTCCATCATAACTACCAGTGGTGACATTGACTCTGTCACTCTCATCTTCACCCTCTATCTTCTGTCCTGGCTGTTGTGACGGTGGAGGCTATTTGAATTTCTTTTCAATGCTAGCTGGTCGGAAGCAAGAGAGGAGAGCTTATCAAGGAGGTTAATGCGAGTCTCTGATGACCGCCACTCTTTTAATGCTCCCCATCAATTTTTGTAGCTCTTTCTCTTAATTTAATATTCTTTCTGTCCAAAACGTGGACTAAACCACAAATAACCATAATGATTTTAAACTGCAAAACCTTTTTGGAGATGTTTTTCACTAGTTAGTTATCCTTAAGCTTTAATCTGCATAAAAGATCCGGTTATTTTAAATATTTAAATAATTAGCTTTTTAATAAACATTTCAATGCCTACTCGATATTTTTTTATAATTTTGAATTAATTTTACCATTACTGAAAGTTGCGAAGCTCATTGATTTAAGCCTCACCACAATTAGCACGCCACCGCCACAGCCTCCACACCCTTTTGTGTTGCAGTATTGGTGTTTGGTTGGGTACTTTAAAAGACAATTTTATTTTTACTCATTCAAGCAACTTTTATGGCGAGTGGCATTTGAAACAAATGTATATAACCCGTCGTCTGCACGTGCCTACCTAATGAGGTGAGCACCGACACGCTGGCAACATCGCAGCCAGTGCACTATGTGCAGATTTAATAAAGGCTGCCTGATTGAGAAGTCCAAAGAACATAAGTATTCAATAATTGAAAAGGTTTTTTTCATTGTTATTCTTCAGTAAGTTCTCAAAATGATACTTTCAGCTTTGTTTGGGTTTCATTCATAATTAAATAAAACAAGTCGTAAATTATTTTTTTCATGGAAACTTAAAATGTAACACGCAAAACTTGTTTCTAGAACAGACTAAGCGAATAAGTCTTCCTCTCTGGACATCACACGTCATGAGTCCATATTTTCGTTTTATGAGAATAAAAACCCAAGAATTTTTTAGTTTTGATGTCTGTAAATGATTTATAGAGGCCACCGTCTCAGCATTTCTTGCCACGCACTGCCCTGATAGAGTCGCTCTGACAAGTATGATGTATAAGGCCATGCGTGTACTTGCCAATTGTTGACTGCACTATTCAGGGACAATGTAGTTGTCTCGAGGATCAGGCTTGAGATAGATGGGCACTTGTGAGACTCGGCTGATTTACGTGAATGTTGCATAATAAATTGTTTTTTTGTTATATTTTTGCAAAGCTATCGTTATAGCGTTGGGTTTTTTTGTGTTTTTATTTTTTGAACCTTTGATATAAGTATTTCAGTATGAAGCTATAATACATTTCTGAAAATCGTAAATCAGATAATTTGTCAAAATTAAAAAAAACTTTATGGTTATCTTTTAAATGCTGAGCCGAAAAGAAAGATAACCACGTTAATAAACTTGGTCAAACCTTTGAGTGCGAACATAAAGAATTTATTTTGTTTTATTATTTGAAAAATTTTAATATTTCATAAAGCCTGCATCCATCACGCAGCAGCAACCTCCAGTGTTGATCGAGTTGAGGAGTTTACAATAAAAGAAGCTTCATATGTAAAATTAAAATCGAAGGAAAGTATCATTATGAAAAGTTTCTTTTCGCTTTTAAGTCTGCATTTTTATGGGTCTTTTTTCTTTTTCAAAGAATCACTTATCAGCTTGCAGTTTCTAAAAGACGAAAGTTGAAAAGAAGAAAAAAATATAAAGAAAGCATTTTTACGTTGCTGAAATGAAAGAAAAAAAAACAAAGTAAGAAAGTTAAAAATAAACGTAAAAAAGTTAATAAATTATGGCAAAGATTGCCAAGAAATAATGATTTTACTTCAACTACAACACAACAAAGCTAATGAAGATAAGGAAAAAAGCTGCAAGTTGAAGCAACAAAATCTACAAAACATAGATCATGCGTGTTGTTTTCAATAAGGCTCTAAAAAACGAAACAGTAGTTTTGGCAGTAATAAAAACCAAAAAACAAAAAAAAAAACAAAAAAATTTTGGAAAATAAAATTAAAATCAACAATAAAAATAAAAACGAAGTAAGGAAAAAAATTCAACAAAAAACAATATCATAGTTTTATGCAATTTTGTTCTCAAGCAGTTTGGATGTTGTTGGTTATTTACGAGTGTTGTGGGAGTTATCTTTTTATGCGCCTATGTGGACTGTATGTCTGCCTGCTCTGTTCTTTGTGCCTGTATCACCGTGTTTTGTTTGTTTTTGTATTTTCGTTTGTATTTGGTTCTGTGTTTTGGTATTGTATTTTGCTTTTAAAAAAATTTATTTTCATTTTTCTTGTTATTTTTATTATTTATTATATATATTGATTTTTTGTTTTTTTGGGTTTTTTGTAATTAAAAAAAATTATTTTGCATCCACGTATGATGGCAATGCATGCTTTGGCAGCTATGAAGGCTTCTAAACTTCGCAATTCTCAAAAAGCAGAGTCGAATTGTTTCAGTTTTTTTAATAAAAACTGTTTTTATTTTTATTTTAGAATTTCTAGCGGCTGTTTAGATTTGATTTGATAAAAACAAAGAAACGAAACTTTTGTGCTCAGCATCCAAAACTCGAAACTAAAACTAAGAAAACTTTTTTATAAATAAATATTATTAAAAAAATCAACTATAATTTTTTTAAATTTGAAATTTCTGACTACCTTTTTAGCTGAGAATGGTGGTTGCTCCCTCAGTAATAAAGATCAAGAGGATTTCACAAACTTCTAAAAGCCTTCAAGTTGAAAAAGTTCTTTAAAAATTTATAAATGCAACTGGAAGAAGTCCTCGTTCAGTTTTATTGTTTTGAAAACGACTTTGAATGAAAGTTCAGTTTAAAGTGAAAAACAGAAAAAAATATTTTCATATTTTTGATACCTTGTAACGATAAAGTCTCAACCTGTAGGTTAGTGAGGCTTCACTGAAATGTCCTCAAAGAAGTGGTTTGAGGGTTCTTTGGGACGAAAAAAAAGAAAAAGCAATGAATAAAAGAAGGAGAAAAATCTTAACAAAGAAAGAATGTCTTTCAGTGTGTGATTTCTGTGTCAAGAAAAGGTGACTCAAAGCCATTTTTCATAGGCGACATGGAGACAAACACAGAATGTATGAATATTAATGAAAAGCGCTTATGAATGTAAAACATGTACATAGAAAAGACGTACAAAACGCATATGGGCACATACATGTATATAAAGGGAGCTAGTGTGAGGCAAAAGCCCAAAAAGCTGGAAGTGGTAAATGAAGTTTGTAGGAGAATCGAAAGCATATATTAGTGTGATGCATGGCTGAAAGAAAAGTGAAGAATAAACAACGTTTGAGCGTATCACAGTTACTCTGGAGTGAATATATTTCGGAGACAACTGTTGGAGAGGTTCGATGTAGTTACAGTTGCTGTTTGTTTCCGTTACTTTTTGAGTTGCAAACTGTTTTTGAAAGGGCTTGAATTAAAACTAAGTTGGAGTTTGGTGAAATATGTACGAAATTAAGCTAATTTAATCAAATCTTTGTTGAAGTTTCTCGAACTGAAATTTTTTTTCAAATGTTCTGAAATCGTTTATTCAAAAACTTTACAAAAACGTTTGCTTTGTGCGAAAAAAAAATTATAGAGAAAAAAGTAAATAGCATTTTGAAAAAATTACAAAAAAAATATTATTGAATTTGAAAACAAATTTTTTTGAAAAATTATAAATTCTGTTGCTTTTGATCTTTCAAAGGATTCAGTAGCAGTGAAACCTTTTGCTGTCATTTTGAATTGTAAATATTTTATTGGCTTTACTTCCTAGTAAGTTATTGATCACAGCGATGTTTCAGCATTACATTAACTATTCAAAGGCCATTCTCTTTTTTCAATACTTTTTTTTTGCTTTTCTTCGATCTATGAAAAAATGGAGCCAACGAAAAAATATTTTAAAACTAAATCGACTTATTATATTGAATATTTTGCTATCAAACAGTTTTTTTAATCGAATTTTCAAAATAAATTCCGCAAAAAGTCAAATTAGATTTTTTTAACAAGAAAGAAACATTGCAATTCAGACTGTCTGACAAATGCCTCTGGTTGGAGCACTCATTTGAACTGTAATTCTCCGTAGAAGCTTTAATCACACAGCAAAGTTTATTGTGAATTTTTAGCTAATAACTGGTTTCCACTTGAAATGAAAGTGATAAAAGAAAATTTTAAAATTGAAAAGTCGATCCATATTTTCATGCTCAGTCGCAAGCAAATGAAAGTTATTATTTACATCGAAAAGAAAAAAAAGAAAGACAACGATGCATTGCAATGGCAGAAGAGGATCTGCAAACGTACTGAAATCAATCAAACGACACGAAACCATGAAAATTGAAAAAAATATAATAATGTTATAATAGGCAAAATGAGAATAATGGTGATAATGGTGATAATGAGGATAAAACTATAATGGTGGGCAAAACTATTCATACATTAGAATCAGCAACAACAAAAAAAATAACTAAGTATCATAACACCAACGGAAACTATCACTAAATACTAATACAAACAAAGATGGCTAATAAAAATAACAAAGAATAGTAATAAGCCAGAAAAGACGTTAAATGTTGGATAAATAATGGACACATGACCTGGAAGAGTGGACCCAATGGAATCTTTATTCTCACCACGTGATTAGCATTAGCAATGTCTGTGTGACATTCAAACCTTTGACTATTAATCCCGCTTCTGAACCATTACCATTATTTACACCACTACCACTACCTCCACCACCACCGCTACCACCACCACAACCACCAACGCCACCACTACCACCACCGCCACCACCACCGCCACTATCACCACCACCGCCAATACCACCGCCACCATCACCGCCACCATCACCACCACCACCGCCACAGAAATGTCCAACGGAGGCATTTTGACGTTTGAGCGTTATGGCAGCACTACGCCGGAGGAGAGTGAGTTGAAGACGCTGGACATCGTGGTCACTCCGGAACCCAACCACTCCCACCAGATATCCCACCACTCCAACCACTTCCCTCATCACTCGAATTTTTTCCCCCACCACAACCACCACATGCCACCATTACTGGCGCTACAAAACAACATCACCACCACCACCACTTCTACAGCAACCACCATTCCGTGTGATTGCGACGTCAAATCACGAAGAAGCCACACAGGCAGCGGCGTTTTGACCCCCTGCAGCCACACAAACACCATCGTAGCCACTCCTCCCGCCACCAACAGGGCCAGAAACGCTTGGAAAATGCTTTCCAACTGCTGCAGTCGCCTCAAAGAACGCTGCCAACAGCCACACAACAACAGTTTTATCTCTGTATGCGGTAGAGTCTTCCTCATCGTCATTAACCTCCTCTTCTTGGTTTGTCGTTGATTTATTACGGAATTTTGTTCTGAGCTAGCTTTTCTTTTGTTTTTGTTGACTTTTTTATTCAGTCAAAATTTTAAATGACTAAAAACGTTTCTTCACCAGTTTTTTCATAAACGAAAACGAATTGAGTTTTCAGGTTAATGGAAAAATGTATCAGTATTATAATTATGTGTTTTTCAGAAACACCGAATTAATTTGAAATTATTTAAAATCTTTTTTTGTCATTTTGGGTCTATCAATACACAAACAGGCGCAGAATATGTTAAAATCATTTATCCTCATTCATCAAACTGCTACTTTGTTATTCTGAAAAAAACTAATTAAAAGACAAATAACGAATCTAAAAAACGATAAAAACTAGATTAAAAAAACAAAATGAAAAAATAGGACGAAATCACTCTTCAACACAATCAAAAAACAGTTTTGAAGCAATAAAAACATAACAAGGGTTAGTCGCATCTCTCCGTTAATTTTTCAACGCCATCAATCTAAAAGATTCCATTTGTTCTATTTTTCCTTTTATAGCGCCGAACAAATATTGCAATCACGCATGCTTGCATTAGAAGAACCATGTGCCATGGAAATGAGGCGGTTTATGCGATGCAAGTTTGACGTATATTTCAAAACAATGTCCGTGTATGTACGGAATTAGTCAAAATTATTTTGTAAATCTTAAAAAGGATATTCTTGCAAGAATCCATAAATGTTCTTAAATGTTTGAGAAAGTTTATTAGCAATGCAGACATGCATTAGACTTTGGTATAACTAGGAGCTGGGCATGAAAATTTGATATTTATGTGATGTTTAAATACATACTAAAAAATAAAAATAAAAAAAGAAATTTAAAAACTTATGAAATTATATGAAATCCGAGTGTTTTAATGGAATAAACGTACACAAGCACACAGACTTTCCAGGGTGTTTCATTAACACTTTAAAAAACTTGATTTTTGCTTTTAATTCCTTTGTTACACTTGAACCTTTTAGAATTTTTTTTTTCAAAAACATAGTAGAGTTTCCATTAGTTCGGTCTCTTCTATGCTCTTCGACTGAAGATCATAGCTTTTGTTGGAATATTCTGTTGAGAAAGTTTAAAAAAGTTTAGAACAAAAATTTCGAGTTCAAGAAGCAACAGTTGTTATTTTCTCAATTCATTGTTTGGAATATTAAAGACTTTTTGGACAATTTTATTTTGGAAGATAATCTAGTTTTTGTCGACAATGAATTGTAAAACAGTGAAGTTACTATTTTACCGTAAATTCTTCATCAATTTCTATAAATCTTTTTTCTAATAAACTCATTTGTTGAAAATGCATAGGCAAGTTATAATACAAACACCAATATTATTATAGTGGCATTAACCCCGTAGAGTTTCGAGGCCACATATAATAAGTCGCTTATACTGCTAAAACTTTGAAACTCTTGTAATTATTCTAAATAACTCCCACGCAAGTCATACAAAACTTCCAAAAACCAGAAACCAATTGATGTGCTTACAAAAAAAATCCAATTTGAAAAAGTAAAGTTCCAGCTTCAAAGTGGTTTAGCTCAAAAGCACTCAAAATTCTGGCGTTCGAATGAGCCAAAATGCAAAAAGGGACGATTGCTTGAATAAAAACGCTGGCGGTCGAAATATCGACCAGTTTGAAAATGTTGGCACACTTTGAGTCGACTAATAAATCCAATCAGGCCTTTGTACTCTCGCAAATTGTTTCTCAAGTCGCTCGCAAGGCGTAGTAGATTCATATAAATTTCTTATGCACTATTTATACGCTCTTCCTTAGGAAGGATTTAAAAACAAAATGATATTTATGGAGCAATTTAACGATCACATAAGAAAGAAAAAGCTTTCGAGAGATTTCGGAATTACACATAAACAGACGCATGCAAAAAAGACGTCCAGCTCAGACACATAAAGCTGAAGGATATTAGCATAAGATCCCTCCGAAAGACCTCGTAGCAATTTGGACGTACAAATAATTTAAAAACACAAATACTCACAAATTGCCGCTAGACAAAAGCCCGCTGCTTTTATGTCATTTCTAAGCGCAATGGATGACCCTTCTACATCAGTGACTCGGCAGTGGGACGTCAAGTAGTGAAGGAGGAAAAGGAGGCATGAACGAATGAATTAAGAATGAGTTGAAAGAGAATTAATTTTTAAAATCAAAAGTGACGTTGATATATTTTTTTTCAGAATTATGAATATTGGATGTTAGACAATATGTGGCGATAGGGAAGAAAGCAATGTTTGGTGTGAAGGTGCAGACGGTAGCCTAATTAGACCAATTGACATCCAAAAAAATACAAAAACGCCTACGTAAAAATAATTCTAAATGAGAAAAACAATAAACTAAAGAACAAAACAAAAAAACTAGCCTTCAAAAACAAAATAATCTTACACAAGAGTAAATTAGGCAAACAAACTAGAAGATTTATAAAAATAAAAGTTCAAAGTGAGAACTAAAAATGTCACAAAGCACACTTCTATTGATTGAAATATTTTTTATGGAATATAAAGCAAGTGCCATCGTTGCGTATCCACAAAAACAACATGCCAGGCTGATCACAAATTCATGCACACACACACACACACACACACACACACACACACACACACACACACACACACACACACACACACACACACACACACACACACACACACACACACACACACACACACACACACACACACACACACACACACACACACACACACACACACACACACACACACACACACACACACACACACACACACACACACACACACACACACACACACACACACACACACACACACACACACACACACACACACACACACACACACACACACACACACACACACACACACACACACACACACACACACACACACACACACACACACACACACACATCGACCTCTTGAAACAAGCATGAGGCGTGGGAGCACACCATAGTGGCGTTGAAGAGCGCTTATGTGCTGGAAACTTGAGCAATTGGATTAGTGTAATTCACTTCGAAAAAGCTTACTGCAACTGTAAGTGTTACAGCGGTTAGAGCGTGCATTGCTTCCGAATGAAGGGTTACTTAGAGTTAGCCTATTTTGGAAGCCTGGGTTGCGAAAACGTGCGTAGCAACGTGAATAATTTCATGATACCTGAATGTCTTTCATCAGCGTAAAAATTTGGTTGTTTAATTGGAAATCTTGAGAAGTTTCATGCTGAGTTGCAGAATTGGAAATGAAAGTTGCAAAATTCATAAAGTGCAATGAAATGAAAACATCGACTCATCTAGCGCTCAATGTTATTTTCCGAAAGAGAACTTTCGAGCCAATAGAACGGAAAATTGATAAGAGAAAGAAGTTTGAAAAACAGAAGAGAGGAAAATTTAACCACAAAAATTTGCATTGCAAAATAATTATTTATAAACCTAAATTAGTGAGTTTTTATATTCAAAATAGGAATAACTAAAATATCGTTTTTAATTTTTTTATTTTTATCTATTGATTTTTTTTGTGGATTTCGAAATATAAAAAAGTTATTTATTGAGTTGTTTTCAAATTTAAATTGAACTTCAGATATGGAAAAACTATACAAATGATCAGTATTGTTTTTAATTACTTAAAAAAGGTAATATATTTACGTATATTCAATCCTTTTACCTTTCATGAGCTTTTTCGGCTCTCTTTATGCCTGGAGCAATATGAAAAGACAAAAAAATTGAAGAAAATTAATATTTCGGAAAATTTTTTTGAATGACGACTTTGAGATTTATGGTTGCAGCAGTAGCATCCATCTTCGCACCTCCCTCCTCTAATTGAATCAGCGTAATAATACCATCACGGCGCTGCCAAGTGGCGAAGAAAAATTATGAAAAGCTATCAGGGAGACCACTAAAGGCACACGAGTGCCAATAGAAGGCTTTGTTGCACTAATTCGACAGTTGTGACGCTGCGAGGAGAAGTTGTCACCGGAGTGTTCTTATGCAATTACGACGTGACAGCCATGACTTAATTATTGATTATAAACTCCTCGTCAACCACCGAGATGATGACTTAGTAAGAGAGACAAGAAGACTGAGATTCATTTTTATCTTTTTCTTCTCTTCTTTTTTCTTTTGTTACTTTTTTAAAGTAAGATAATAAAACAAAACAAAACTGCTCGAAACCACCCGAAACCATTTCCAACCACTGCTGGTTAGAGGCGCTGTAGTAATAATTGAGCCAGTAAGAGGGACTTATTGAAAAAGTTGATGAACACTTGGCGCAAGTTTCGTGAATAAAGCTACAAATCAGCAACTTACGGGCTAACACGGGGCAGTAAAGAAGCCCAAGCCGGTGTTTTATGCTGCATCGGCTTCGCACAAGGCCTCCGTGGGACGAAAACTTGGAGTACGGTGGCGTAATGGCAAGTGTAAGTGTAATAAAGAAGCGGCTGGAAAGCCTTAAGTAGTTTGCGAATTAATAAATCTTGAAGAATTGACGCATTGCAAAGGTTTGTAAGTGGCGATGGCTTTATCGAGTCGTTTTTTTTGGGTGGTTTTGAGACACACACAAGGAATCGTTTCTCATTCAAAAAACTATTTTGTGCAAAATCAAAAAAAAGTCCGGTATGAACCTCCAAATAATTCAGGAGTTGTGGAGAAGTTTTTTTGTTACCATTAAGCTTCTAAATTTGTGAAAAAATTGAAATTTAACCAATTTGACAAAATTAACTTTATTTCTGAAGTAACCATACAAAAACCTTTCTTATGGCCTTGTTACAAATAAAGCATTCACAAATGATCACACCTTCATGGCATTGTGAAGGACTCTAAATTTGTTCCGAATTTCTGTTTGAAGCTGCTGAAAGCATGTTTATATTTAATAAAACAATGATAAAGTCACCCTTATGAAGGCTTTTAGTAGTTGCGGTAATAGTTGCGTTAGTTGTTGTTGTTATGGCAGTCACAGGCATGTTATTACGCAGAGGAAACTATCGAGATTGTGTGGTAATGGCGTCATAATTTATACCTTCTTTATGCTGCTGCTGCTGCTGCCGTGGTCAGTATGCAGAAGCGGTATCAGGAGCTTCGAATCAATATCCTTATAGACAACAGATAGAAGGACGGCTGGGAAAAAGATGAAAAGATAAATGGAGAAGTCAATAAATGAGTGTATTTTTTCAAAAATGGTGGGCGTATTTATATAGCGCGTAAGTCGGAAAAATTTTTCTAAATCTGGAAAATGTGATGAATCAATAACAAAATATCTGCTACAACAACATCACGAAACATCCTCCCTCGTCACTGACTGTGCGCCTCTGAGCATGAGGGATTGCTTCGGTTGTTGCTAATAGCGTCAATTATTCCTCTTATAGTGCCCCCTGCATCGAATCCTCTTATGGTGGTTATTCATTAGGCTTCTTGCCGAGTCACTTTGTTATTCTCTTCTTAATGATGTTTCCTTGTGGGCGCCTTCATCAAGAGATTTTCACTTGGATCTTGGTGGGTTGTCATTCTGCAGAATAAAATTGTTTTACTTGTCAGCTTGAAGTTATCGAGTTTGAAAAAGATTGCAGCAATTTTGTTTGAATACCATATATAAAATTCATTGTTTGAGTTATTTTTCGTGGTGGTTTATGTTTGATCGCATACAGAAAGAACGTAATTCCATGACACGAAACACGTTCTTCAAATTTTTATCTTCCTTTTCGAAGATTTATTTTCTAAACCTCTTTACTTTATTCACTTTCTGTCCATTTTCCCAATTAATCTTGTGCGTTTATTGGAAATTTGTAATAAAGCATGTTGGAAAACACAGAAATGTTTTTTTCGAGACTTTCCTTCTGACTTTATTGAATCTTCTGCATTGTTGCCTTCTCAGAAATCTTTTACTTTTTTGGCTATTATCATCAATATTTCCTTCGTCTCAATCGATTTTGTTTCCGATTATCTGGCCAATACATAAAAGACCATTGTTTTCAAAAACTCCATCCTTCTTTTCTTAGATTAATTTTGCTGAGATACAAAACGACAAAAATTCCCACAAAGTTCTTATAGATGTTTTCGAATCTCGAAAAATTTTCTTTCAAAAAATAAGTTTTTTTCTCAAGCGCCTCTGAGGCAACCTAGTTTGCGAACGGTGCGCTATAACAAATTGTACATTTATTCATTCAAATAATTTTTTCCTTCGAAGTAATTCTTTCCTTGAAAAAATATTTTCTAAAATAATTCTTTTGTTTTTCAAAAAAATCTTTTCAGCTGTTTTTGCTTCAGAATTCACATCACACGACCATCCAAATCACTCTTAACCTGCCTGTTCTCTCTTGAATTCCTTTAATTATTCATTCTCCTTCTTGCAGTGGGTATGGTGCACTCGACGTCACTCCAGCGCTCCTCCTCCAACGCAACTTGCATTCATAAACTTTCATCCCACATTCTTTCAACTTTCACATTTTTCAAAGTTTTTTTATAGTTTTTTTGTTTTTATTCTCCTATTTTTAAAAGTTTTAAATTGGTTTTCGCAAACGCCGAAGTTTGTTCATCCAAGCAACTTTAGAGCTTGAGAATTTTTTTTCATAACTTCAACATTTTATCGAGGTAAATAATAAAACTTTTTTCTTTTTCAAAAACGCTCTGTTAGTTAAGATTAAGGGTAAAACCAAATCATTATTTTTATGGCATGAAAAACAGTCCTATAAATCCAAGTTAAAAAAAAGAATTAATACAAACATACACTAACTCCAACAAAAAAAATTTAAAAAAAACGTTTTTTGACATTGCTGAAGACATAAAAACAAAATAAACAAAGAAAAAATGGTCGACTTGATTTTCTTCAACCATCCATCTTCCCGCTTTCATCTTTCCATTTCTCTTTATTTGCTTATTAGCCGATTTCAAATATTTATGTAGCTTTTATTTTGCTAATGTTTTTTTTATTTTTTTTGATGATATTTTTTTCAAAAGAATTCGTTTTCTAATAAAAGCAAAACATCGTATGGCAATCAGTGACAGCTTTTATGCAAGAAAAAGAACTCCATTTTTATATTCATATGTTTTTGCAAATTCCAATAAATTCTAATAATAATATAATAAAATAAAACAAAAAAAAGCTAAATTAATCAGACGTAATACCAGTCCTAAACAGTGCGGCATGGCGAGGAGGAGCAGAAAATGTAATTGTTGCAGAGCCATGAGAATAAAATGCGCTAATGGACATAAGGGTGTCAGCAAATGAAGATTATTGCATTTTAAGGCTTTCAAGACGGTCTTACTGCCTTGCATGGAATTGTATGCTTCAGTCGGAGGCACTCCGCACACATTAATAACTCTGCCTCGCAAGTGCTGGTGCTCTGTGGTGTGTGGTGTTATGGTGAGTCAATTTGCAAAAGGCATGGAATGGCGTTTATTTGCTTTATTGCTTATTAAAAAAACTCTATTGGATTTGTATTGGAGTTTTGTTAATGGCTTTACAAGGAAAAACTTTGCAGCTGAATTTTTAAAGCTTGCGTGGGAACAACAGTGAGTCCAATGTTTTTTCTAGAAAATAAAAACTTTAATCAGTATGTGGGAAGACAAAAGCTAAAAAAATATATAAAATAAAAATGCAAAATGAGGCGAATGAAGGTATAACAGTGGAAAAAATATAAAAAAAGATAAAAAGGAATTGATCAAAGGAACTAGAATAAGGAGCAAGGAAGAGAACTGAGACTATAGAAAAAACGGAAAGTAAAAAAAAGAAAAAAACAAAAATGCAGCATGAGAAAGAAAGTCGGGAGAAAAACATACAAGAAAAAAGAAAGAGAGAGAAGAAAAAGAAGGGGGTAAGAAAGAAAAGGACAAGAAAGGGATAAGAGAGAAAAGGAAAAGGAAGAGGTAAGAGAGAGAAGAACAAGAGAGGGGTAAGAGAGAGAAGAACAAGAGAGGGGAAAGAGAGAGAAGGAAAAGAAAGAGGTAAGAGAAAAGGACAAGAGAGGGGTGGAAGAGTCAGTGCTGGCGAGACAATCACGTTGTGAGCAGTCTTCTGGCGCAATTAAATAAGCAAAATGAATTAGAGGAGTTGCATTAGGACAAGCAAATCTAATGAATGTGTTCACCTTTGTGAATGGGCTTCCTGGAAGAATTTATAGGCACCTTGCTGGTCTTTCTTAACGCTTCGAGAATTGGGTTTCAAACACATTTGTAAATTATTATTTCAATTTTTACACACCACTCAGTGTGTAATTGTACCGCGCGGAAATGTGGTTTGGTTTGGCGCTTAGTGCTAATCTAGATTTATGCCAGTTTCTGTATTATGGAAAAATACAACTTTCCTTACAAAAACCAAGCTACTTTTATCGTTTAAAATGTTGTAATCTAATAGATTGTATCGCAACAAACTCATTTGTGCAAGAATGCCCCGATTAGTTGCTCGGAGGCACACAGGACTTATTGAAATAATATAAAAAAACAAGGTTTTCAAAAGGGTTGTGGCTGCTCTATTGATTCATGAAATGGATTTCCAGAAAGTTTTCGTAGAATGGCCACTCGGAGCGATGCATGAATGGAGGGGATTTTGTAAATCTGTTCTTTACAGGGCGGTATTCCAATTTGAATTTTGAGGTTTTTTTGGTTTGAGAAAGTACGTTTCCGATATGAAATGGTCTTCAATTATAAATGGAACAATTTTTTTCAAATAATTGTTTTGAAAAAACTAACTTGCAGTTTCGAAAAGTATTATTTTCGAAAAAAAATATTATTTCAACCTTTTTTGAAAACATATTTTGTAAAAATTTATTAAAGATTTATTCAACAAGGTTTATGACATGAACTTCTTACCTTCATAAATCTGAAATTTTTTTTGTAAAGACCCAGAAAGATATATCAAAAAATTTAAACTTCAGTTTGTTTTGTTGGTGTTTTTATGACAAATTTTAGAATCACTATAAACTACAGCCCAAAAGCACGTGGCGTAAAATCGCTTCAATTAGAGGTTTTTCAAGTAAAAAATTCCAAGGTTAGTGAATTATGAGTGAAAAAATCTTTCCGAAAAATATTCTTTCATCTTCCTTTAGCTCATTTTTACTGCCAAAGCAATGTCAAACTTGATGAGCTGTATTCTCAACTGACCAAAACAAGTTTTTTTGAATTTTTAAAATAATTCCAACAAATAATTCATGGCTTTGGAAGTTTGAAGTGTTCATTTGTATGTTAACGGATGGCAATTTGAAGATACTGACTTTTATCGTTAACATTTTTTTCATCTTTTCAAAGCTTTCAGAGATTTTTTCAAAATCCGGAGTTATTTTTCTCCTACTGAACGTACTATGCAGCAGACATGCGGACGATAGGAGGCCTTCATTGCATTCATCACGCCACAATATTAATCGTCGACATCGTTTTTGCAGCAGAAATGCATGCAAGATTTATAACTCCCACAAATTATTAATCGCACGTCTTAATGCACGACGCAAGGACTGTTGATGGCTTATTAATGGACCACCACGGCTCTCTGCAGTCTTTCCACTATGTCTCCATCCATCTTCCTTTCTTCTATCTTTTAATTTTCCATTTGTTTTCTTTTCCTTGATTCTTCAGTACATTCGTCTATCTTTTCTTCTCGAAACTTTATGACATGTCTTCCTATTGCATTATAAGTTCCTTCACACAGCCATTCATCCATGCATTTATTCAACCAATAATATATCCAATGATATTATTTTTCTCAGTCCATCATTTTTTTATCAATTTTTATAAAATCTTATCCAACCACTTATCCATTATTTTTTTAATTTCCACCACCTTATCACCCAATTACTTTACTTTCAATCACCCACCATTTGATGTATCATTCTCACATCTAATATGCACCCTTCTTCAATCTGCCCATCCATCCATCCTCCTTCTGTTCACACTATCTTTCAAGCATGTATAGAACCGTTCACACAACATTCCTTCGTGTGGTCTGTCTTTGTTGTGTGGCTTGATTAAGTATTAGTTGTAAAGCACCAGAGGACGGTTGGAGTGTGTGAGTGCAATGGCAAGACATCTGTTGCTTGTGTGTTAAGCACTTTTTTCAGGCATTTTGATAAATATAGGAACGAATTACATTCTGGTTTTGTGGATATTAGCAGTAAGCAAAAGTATATTTGGAAAATTAAGAAAACCAAAAAGAAAGAATTTTTTTAAATTAAATTGCTGTAAAAAATTATGAAAAAAACTAACCAAATCTTTTAAATCTGATACGAATATAAAAAAAATATTTAAAGTTCAGTGCTAGTTGGGAGTAGACGGAAGAGCTTCTCTGTTCCTAAGCAACAGTTGCCAGGCAATGAGGGAAAAAAGTGATAAAATGACAAAATAAATGAATAAAAAAATAAAAAGAAAAAAATAACGGGTATAGTGAAATTATTTAAAACAAGATAGGATAAAAAACAAAAACGGAAGGAACGAAGAGGTGGTGAGGAGGATGAATGAAATGATAAATGGTGAAGGTTAGAATGGCGAAAATAATGAATGACGCTTGAAGAGTTAATACAAAGATCATAAGGTAAATAACAAAAGAATAGCTTTTTGGATTTGAAATGAGTCAGGAATTTTGATATATGGCCCCTAAGGCGAGATCTAATTGCTGCAGCATCAACCGTCATTTTTCAAAAAGTTTACATTTATTCTTCAGCTCCGAGACATGTTGATGGAACGCTGCAAGCTTTGTCATTTCATCTCCAGTAATAAAACACCCTGCTATTTTGACACTTTGATAACACCCTTTCGAAATTTAAAAATAATTCTCGACTTTCCAAGTTGATTAGATTTTTGTTTTTTGAATTTGAAAATTTTGAACGGATTTTTTTCGATACATGCATTCAAAAGGACTTATTGCTTTCCTGTCTGATTTATACACCTTCATCTACTTAGAACAAAAGCGGCGTAGAAATGTCGAAAACAAACTTCATTTGATTTTTCATTTTTGGTAGTCTTTTTTAATATTCCTTTTTCCATCAAAATAATGTTTTATCAATAAATTCACTTCTAATATTTTCGAAGCTCCGTTTGAGAAGGCATGGAAGATGGCACCAAGGTAAGTGTACTGAAACAATAATTTCCAAAATAGACGCTATAAATAGAAGCAACACGTGATGAATGGGCGGATGTGAAAGGGGCGGCATCTCCGTGCAAGGCTTCTCAATACACTCTCTTCCTCCTCTTTGCCTCACTCCCTCCTCTTTGCCTCACTCCCTCCTCCCTTTCTCTTTCCTTCCTTCTATCTTCCACCGTTTATCTTTCTTCCTTCCTTTTTCTTCCCCTTTCTCCTTCTTTTGTCTTTCTTTCGTCTCTCACTTTTCGTTGTTTTTTTTCCTTCTTTTTATTTTTCTTTTATTTTTTAAATTATTAAATTTTGTTCCTATTTTTCATCCTTTCTGTTCTTTCTTTTTTATTTTTTCTCACTTTTTTTAATTTGTTTTTCTTTCAAACTCCTTTTCGTGTTTTCTTTTTTTTCCGTCCCCCACGAATCATTAGGGGCGAAACCGGAATTTGTTTTCAAAACATTTTTCAATTTTGCTCGAAGCTCCTTTGTGAATGAAAGAAATCCAACATGTACTGACGCTTTAATTGTTTTTTCTGACTTTTTTTAGATACTCCCATTGAAATTGAAAACTTTAGAACATCAATTTTTTAAGAGCTACGTTAGAAAAAATATCAAATTTTAACTAATTTTTTTTTTCAATTAATTAATTTTTTTAATCTTCATTGTTGGATTTCCAAATTAAACATCTATCATTCAACTGTTATAACTATTTTTACAAGATTCAAAATATTGATAATTCATTTTTCAAACTTCATCGAACAAATAGTTTCGGTTGTTCACTCCTGCTAATCCTTCATAAATGCGATGAACTATGATACACTGCTTTGCAAACTGACGCACAGGAAATGACAGATAGCGAAGTCAAAAATGAAATTGATTAAAAAGGTATTGAATCAAAAAACGACAACTAAAAATAAAATATCAACAATGATAACATCATTAATATCAACATCAACAATGATAATATAAATGATATTGATATCAACAATAATAACATCAATTATATTGATATCAACAATAATAACATCAATGATACCAATATCAACAATGATAACATCAATGATATAAACATCAACAATGATAACATCATTGATATCAATATCAACAATGATAACATCAATGATATCAATATCAACAATGATAACATCCGTGATATCAATATCAACAATGATAACATCAATGATATTTATATCAACAATAATAACTTCAATGATATTGATATCAACAATGATAACATCATTGATATCAATATCAACAATGATAACATCATTGATATCAATATCAACAATGATAACATCCGTGGTATCAATATCAACAATGATAACACAAAACTTGAAACTCTAGGGGGTTAATGCCACTATAATAATATTCGTATTTTTGTTGTATTTTATTGTAAAACAAAAAAACGTTGTAGTTACCACAGGGCTAATACAAAAGGAATGGCCGATGAGGGAGTTGTCACCATGTGAAATGCAAAGTTGAAATTTTTGTGTAGAACTGAAGCAATGTTTTTTTCAAGTTAAAAATATTTTTCGCCACAACGCCACTAAAGCCAAAACTACGCCTATTCTTTTGAATTCATATTGAAACAAAACATTTTTCAATTCGGCTGTCGCCACAAAGAAAGCAGAGTTTTATGTTCGTGTATGATTATTCTTTTATTTTAATTTAGCATCATTCGCAGCTTTAAAAAACATAAAAACGGTTCCAAACAATTTTTTTCTTCGCCGAAATGAAATTTTATAAGAAGAAAAAGGCCAAAAAAGTCATTAGAGCCTAAAAGACGAATGTGAGTGCAGTGTGTATACATTAACTTTGCAGACTTTGTGCTTGGCTGTGGTGAAAATGAAAATTAATTTTATTCAAAGTTCGCTGCCTCTAAACACGAAGCGTTTGTTTTGGCATTGTGTTTATGGAGTAGTAAAAGCGGCGGGAAAGATTACTTTGTGCTTTTATCACCACACCCACCAAGAAACTCTTGTGACTGAAACATGTAGTAGTGTAATATGACTGAAGTATACTTGTGTGTGTGGTGCTTGGTTGAGGCACGAGTGGGAGGGGTGTTTGAATGACAAAGGTAAATGTAATTGATGAGTGTTCCTCACGGAGGTGTGAGTCCGCGTGTTCAAAAACTGCTTCTCAAGCGTGGAAAAACTTGATACTTAAGTTTCTGTCAAATGACCTATTGTCACACACACCCATACGCACACATACAAATACCCACACGCTAAAACGACAATAACAGACTCGTGCACACACACGTACAAGCATACACACTTACAAACCAACACAAGCGCAGATACACACACGCAAACACACACACACACACACACACACACACACACACACACACACACACACACACACACACACACACACACACACACACACACACACACACACACACACACACACACACACACACACACACACACACACACACACACACACACACACACACACACACACACACACACACACACACACACACACACACACACACACACACACACACACACACACACACACACACACACACACACACACACACACACATACATACACACACACACAAACACACACACACACACAAACACACACACACACACACACACACACACACACACACACACACACACACACACACACACACACACACACACACACACACACAAACACACACACACACACACACACACACACACACACACACACACACACACACACACACACGTACAAACACATACACCTCCACAAAAACCCACACTTGCGCAGCAGTCGTAGTGGTTTTTTTATGTTAATCTCACAAAAACCCTCAAACAAACGCAAGCTGATTTAATTACAGCTGCTTGTGTTTCTGCTGCACAAACGTCCAAATGGTTACAAAAAATGGCTTCAACACCTCTTGATTTCATCCCTCCATCCTCTTTTCAACCTCATCCTCTTTCACTTTTACTCTTTTCCGTCTTTTTCCTCTCATTTATTTGACTTTCCATTTTTTCCTATCTCATATTCGTTTTTTCTTCAACTTGTAAATTTCAGTATAACAAAAAGACTTCAAATTTAGTGTTTCAATTTGATGTTCGAATCAAGTTTCAAAACGTTTGTGCAGGTCTCAGGCTGGGTGATGTTCGGCATGGGAGTGTGGTTGCACGTTTACCGAGAATCCTTCCTGTATTCAGCCCTATTCAGGTGGTGTTTCCGTGCTGCTTGATTGAAGAGAAGTCTATAAATGTATTGATGAGTATGTAACGAGACTAATTGAGAATATGAAAACGATAAATAAAAAGAATGTCAGGGAACAAGAGTATTCTGCTCTGGACGTTGAATTATTTTGATTTTCAATATGACTTTTCGAATCTAACTGATTTTAGTGCAGCGAGTTACTTTTGTGGCTTAACAAAATCAAGACTTGTTTAAAAACCACTGACTTCAATGGACCAATACAATCCATACAAACCACATACAAACCACATACAAACCACATACAAACCACATACAAACCACATACAAACCACCTACAAACTACAAAAAAACCACATACAATCCACACAAACCCCATACAAACAACATACAAACCACATACAAACTACATACAAACCACATACAATCCATACAAACCTCATACAAACCACATACAAACCACATACAATCCATACAAACCTCATACAAACCCCATACAAACCACATACAATCCATACAAACCTGATACAAACCCCATACAAACCTCATAAAATCCATACAAACCACATACAAACCACATACAAACCTCATACAATCCATACAAACCACATACAAACCACATACAAACCTCATACAAACCACATACAAACCCCATACAAACCGCATACAAACCACATACAAACCACATACAAACCACATACAAACCTCATACAAACCACATACAAACCACATACAATCCATACAAACCATACACAACCACATACAAACTACACACAAACTACACCCAAACCCCCCTTTAACGCTCCTTCAACCCCCATCCAAGCCATCCTCAAACCACCCAGAGACAATCCAACGGGACCAGTGGTGGTGACGGAGCGACTGAGCATTTTGCTGATAGGACTGGGCGGCTTTGTGGTCACTGTGTGCTTCCTGGGCTGCTGTGGAGCTTGCACTGATAGCGTGTGTTTCCTTGCTTTTGTGAGTGGCTTTGTTGCGAACATTTCATAGAAAACTCGTTTGTTTTCAGCTCGTATGAAGGTTTTTTGTTTTTGATTTGTGTGTATAATTTTTTAGTTTTTGTTGTCGGCCCTTGTGAATTCTTTGTCTTCCTTCCTGCCTCGTGGAACCATTTTTGCACCCAGTTTTTCAGATTTTTGTAACTTTTGTGAAGAAAATCTATGAAAGATTTTTCTCACCATATTGTATTTTATATTATTATTATTATTATTAATACTTTTATTATTATTTTTTTGTTCATTTTTTTATATTTATTATTATTATTATTTTTTATTATTTTTTATTTTTTATTTTATTTTATTTTTTTCTTATTATTATTATTATTATTATTATTATTATTATTATTATTATTATTATTATTATTATTATTATTATTATTATTATTATTATTATTATTATTATTATTATTATTATTATTATTATTATTATTATTATTATTATTATTATTATTATTATTATTATTATTATTATTATTATTATTATTATTATTATTATTATTATTATTATTATTATTATTATTATTATTATTATTATTATTATTATTATTATTATTATTATTATTATTATTATTATTATTATTATTATTATTATTATTATTATTATTATTATTATTATTATTATTATTATTATTATTATTATTATTATTATTATTATTATTATTATTATTATTATTATTATTATTATTATTATTATTATTATTATTATTATTATTATTATTATTATTATTATTATTATTATTATTATTATTATTATTATTATTATTATTATTATTATTATTATTATTTTATTTTATTATTATTATTATTATTATTATTATTATTATTATTATTATTATTATTATTTCTATTATTATTATTATTATTATTATTATTTCTATTATTATTATTATTATTATTATT
>OX387254.1:5958780-5983780 GCA_947562095.1 Branchellion lobata | reverse complement strand
TCCTCCTCCTTTTTCTTCCATGCAAGCGCTCATGACAGCAGAGAATCCATACGTAACAAAGCCTCGAGTACCGAATTGAAACGTTTAAAGGTCCTAGCGGCCTTTGCAACAGGCTGTCTCTAAAAGAGACATTAAGTCATCTCTTGGAAGCACAAGGCACATAGACCAGTGCTATCTGTTTTGAAGCACTTGCAATAAAACGAAACAATTAAATTCTCCAAAAGGGCCTCACCCACACCTGCAACACTCGAACTCAACTGTTGTTGTTGTTGTTGTTGATGATGATGAATTGTAGTTTTTTGTTGTTGTTTTTATTGTTCCCTCGATGGTCAACGATAAACACCAACCAAAAATAAAATCAGAAATGCTTTTTTGACCTACAAACTTTTGACCAGTCGTACAGACGCTTCCTTCCCAACACTACTCGACCCACCTCCATACTTCCAGCACACGCCTTTGAGCGGATGCTACAAGGCGCTTCGCATGTGCTTTGATTGGATGCCTTCATTTGATTATTTTAAACTGTTTTTTCATTATATTTTTTTAAATTTCAGCGTTCTTCTACTCCACTAATCCGTCATTCCTTCACTTACCCATTTCTTCATTCCTTCATTACACTGTTTTTCATAATCGCTTTAGGCTTACAAGAACCAATGTTGGCGATTATTCTTTAATAAGTGCGGTTTGCGGCACAAAAGACATTTTCTATGGAAAGACTGGGCATTGGAATTCAAAGCTTGAACTTCGTCCTTCCACAATGCATCCACCATGGCGCATTTTTCCGTTTTCATATTTTTAAAGTGTTTTTTTCGATAATATTGTTCATTGTTCATTATAATAATAACTTTTCAAAAATGAATTTCAAAACGCGTTTTGAAACTTCCATGAAATCTTGCTAAAACAAAAAAAATGTACACGCAAAAAATTATTCCAAGCTGTTTCATTGTTTTCGTATTTTCTGCAAAATTTAATTAATTTGCATAAAACAAAGTTTTGATAGAAAAAAAATAAATTAAAAATTGAGTAAAAAAAAAATTTGAAATAAAAAAAAATTTGAAATAAAAAAAAATTTGAAATAAAAAAAAATTTGAAATAGTTTTTAAAAAATTAAAAACAAAAAAATGGGATTAATAAATATATTTTATTCGTTGGCAATTTTTAAAAATTAAGTTCATTTCTATATTTTAGTTTCGACATACAATGCGATATATTTCAATATATAATGCCATGTTCGATTTTGTTTTGTTTTTATGAGACTTTTTCCAAACATTTCAGCGTTTAAAAATTATTTTTGAAACAAAGTTTTTTTTATGGAAATTCAAAACGTTTGAAACTTCAATTTTTTTTCATGTGAAAACTCACTAAAAATCTTCAGAGGTACTCCATTCAGTTTCATTTTTGCTTTATTTCATGAACACTTGAAAAATTCTTAACATAATTTTTTTAATTTTTTAGACTTTTGTTTTAAATAAAAACAGTTTCAAATTTAAAAAAAAATCAATTATTTTTAAAAGTGAGTTTTTTGGCTTATTTCAGTTTCATGAATTATTTGTTTGGAAAATTATTAAAGAAAGAATTTTTTGAAGTATTTTTCATAAAAAATTAAGAATTTTGCTTTTTAATTTTTTTTTTCATTTTCTTCGCCATTAATCATCTAGAAAAATAAATAAACAAAAGGCTATCACCGCCTACAGCTCTATAAAAAATCAGATGAAATGGACAAAGAAAAAATCCCAAATAAAACATACAACTGTTCAGTTTACTGATATAATAAAACATTGACCTAAAATAAAATATTATAATTTTGTGTCTTTGTAAACAAAACAAAATTTTTATACAAGGATAAATAAATAAAGACCATAAATAACGAATGTTGATTAAGTGCGCCTATACATCAGTTTCGGGACTTTTCATAATGAATAAAAGATATTCAAAATTGCAACAGCGCAAATCTCTCAAAAACGATGATTTTTTTTTGAAATTTTCAAAAAGTGGTCAACAGCTTTAAAAGACAGTTACAAAAAATCGAAAAGCAATCCACAGTGGGCCACAAAGCATGGTATGCGTGGTATTGACGTTTTCCTGCCACCAAATTTTTTTCCTTATTTTCAACCCACTTACTTTTTTTCTATTTCCTTTTTTTTCTTTCTTTATGTTTTATGACTTATTTCTTTTTTTTTTTCATTTTCTTCTTTTTCTTCTTCCTTCTCCTCCTCCTCCTTCTCCTCCTCCTCCTCCTTTTCCTCCTCATCCTTATCCTCGTCCTCCTCCTCCTCCCCCCCCTCCTCCTCCTCCTCCTCCTCCTTTTCCTCCTCCTCCTCCTCCTTCTCCTCCTCCTCCTTCTCCTTCTCCTTCTCTTCCTCTTCCTCCTTCTCCTCTTCCTCCTCCTCCTCCTCCTCTTCCTCCTCCTCCTCCTCCTCCTCCTCCTCCTCCTCCTCCTTTTCCTCCTCCTCCTCTTCCTCCTCCTCCTCCTCCTCCTTCTCCTCCTCCTCCTCCTCCTCCTCCTCCTCCTCCTCCTCCTCCTCCTCCTCCTCCTCCTCCTCCTCCTCCTCCTCTTCCTCCTCCTCCTCCTCCTCCTCCTCCTCCTCCTCCTCCTCCTCCTCCTCCTCCTCCTCCTCCTCCTCCTCCTCCTCCTCTTCCTCCTCCTCCTCCTCCTCCTCCTTCTCCTCCTCCTCCTCCTCCTCCTCCTCCTCCTCCTCCTCCTCCTCCTTCTCCTCCTCCTCCTCCTCTTCCTCCTCCTCCTCCGCCTTCTCCTTCTCCTTCTTTTCTTTTTCTTTTTTCTTCTCTTTTTTCTCTTTCTCTTCTTCTTTTTTTCCTTCTCCTCTTCCTTCTTCTCTTCTTCTTCTTCTTCCTCCAGATCTTGTCCAGTCTTGCAGCCAGCATGCAGTACCAGGTGCAACAGCAATACAACTGGACGGGTGAGTCCTTTTTTGGACAGCACTGAATATCGTATTAATGAAAGCCAGTTCAAAGTCGATTTGAGTTTAAATTAATCCACGCCTGTAGTGAACACCTCTATTTCAACTACCCAAAAGCTTTATGCACGCCTGATTGGACTTTTATGCTTTTAATTTCTTTAGCTTCAACCCATTAAACTAATTTAAAGCTCACTAAAACCAATTTAAAAGCAAGTTTTTTTATCGAAATATCGCCGGGGTTCAGAAGCTCTGACCAAACTCATTCGATCAAGACTTTCTGAGACATATTGGGGTTTTCAAGTTATCCCATCGAAACAATTGAGAACTACGTTGTTCTTTTTTCATTTTAAAACTATTATAAGTGACAAATGAATCATTGGGAACTTTTCATAACTTTTTTTATTTTATACAAGCACGCCAATGCCATCAGGACAACCCGAGAACGACACGAATTCTCCCACCTTCCTCCTCACTGCCGCCTGGGACTCTCTACAGATTGAAGTAAAACTCACTTTTCAAAAATCAAGCCTATTTATGAAAGCTCGTGTAGTGCTGACTTATTAGTTAAGAATGAATATTGATAAATCGTTGAAGGCTCTTTAGAAAATGAAGAGTTACTAGTTGATAGTTTGGTCGTCTTATATCACTTATGCTTCATAATATAGAAATGATTGAAGTTGGTTTTTAAAAAAAGATTCAAAGCCTTTTTGTAAAAATTAAATTTTCCGATAAATAAGAGAACAAATCATTTGGGGATGGGAAATATGTGGGAAATAAAGAAAAAAATGAACTTTTAATATGCGAATAAGTAAAATGAAGTTTTGCCAAAATCACTCTCATCAATTTCAATATTCAAGAATGAAGTTTTTCATTTTTCTTCATCTTTAAAGACAACCTCTTCAGCTGTGTTCATGCCTTGGCAAAGGTCCAAAATGTCTTTTGTATACAAAAGGTTCTCCAAACTGATCTTACTTGTTAATTTTTAAAACCAAGAAGATAAATTTTACTCCGCTTTTAAAAACTTTAAACAAAGTTTTTTGTGGAGATATAAATTTTCTTTGTGAGGCTATTTGTTATCCAGTTTCTATCATTTTTTCGTTTTTCAATTCATTATTCTATCAATCTTTTTTCCATTTTTCCCTCTCCTCCCATCCACCATAAAATCTTAAATTTCTGCTTCTTTCCATTTTCCGCTGAATCATTATTTTTTTATTTTTTTCATCCAGCGTCGTTCCATCATTCAATCTCTCATTTTTCTATCATCATCAAATCTCTCTCCATCCAATTCCCATCTAGTACTGTTAACAATCAGGCTACACCTAATAGACATGTCGTTATAATGGTTCCTTGATGAATCTCATTCACTCCCGCTTTGTGCCAACATATTTCTGTTGTGAGTGCGTGTCAAAAATATAATATTAAAAAAATAATTTTTCAAATCGAAGAGAAAACCGATTTTTAATAAATGAAAAAAACGGGTTTTTAATTTTAAAAATAATTTATTTATTGAAGAAAAAAGTTCAAATAAAAAAAAATTCAATATGAAAGATTAATTTTTAAAAAGAAATATTTTTTTAGAGAATTATTCTTTTTAAGAATTTTTTTTCATTAAAAATTTTTTTTCCATAACTTTTTATTAAGAAAAATTATTTTCGAATAGAAAATGATTTTTAAATGAGGAAAATGATTTTTTGAAAAAGAAAAAGTCTTTTTTAGTGAAAAAAAAATTATTTAAAAAAGAAAAACAGTAACAAGCATTTTAGTGTTACTGGTCGTGCCGGTGTGTTAGAACATATGTGTTTTATTTTAATTGAAAGCTGCCTGTGAAGCATGTGGGGCTTGGAAACAATATTAACACCAGCGGAGTTGTAGAAATAAATGATAAATAACGTTAATTGAAAATAAGTCAAAAAGATCACCAGAGCATAGTCACTTTTTTATATCTCTCGCATGGCTTTTTTGCGTGATGTTGAGTTTTTAAATGAAAAATACTACAGCGGTGCGGGTTGGGGTCACAAATAATAAATTGTCGGAAAGCAGAAGTTTCGGCTAGTGTTTCAAAAAACAGCGTAGAATATTCCGCGAAAAACATTTTGCAAGTAGTCTGCTTTGCTTGAATAATTGAGTTTGTGACATTTCTTAATTTAATACGCCTCTAGTAATTTTTTAAATTAACGTTTAATGGAATTTCAATACTTTCAAAGTATACCTTTCAAAATTTGTTTTTCAACAAGTTATTTTTTCATGAAAAACTTTTGAAATTTCAACTTTTGATGAAATATTTAAAAACTAAAAACAAAATATGAAATGTGAAAAGCAATAAAAAGTCTTATCTGAGGTCTCAAAGAGCGGCTGAAGGTCTAATGGAAGAAAATTGCATGAGGTGTGGTACCGTGAGATATTTTTAATTTTCAAAAATATTTTTTATTGAATTTTAAATTAAAATAATGAAAAAAATTCAATTAATCACACTACAAAATCAAAATTAATGTGAAGCCATTAAACACAACTACTTCATCACTCTATTTTAACACCGCCACATTCGTCAACACTGCCACCTTGCTAAAATAACCTTACTGCCACTTTTGAAAAATTTCCACCATCACACCGCTCTCCCCCCCCCTCCCACCAGCTCGAAACAACTTCACTCCCACCACTCCCACCACTGTCAACTTCACCAACATCAACATTAACCACCACTACCAACATCAACATCACCAACCTCAACATCGATCACCACTACCACCATCAACATCACTAAAACCAAAATCAGCTCCCATCATCACAATTTCCCCAAGGTCACCACCCCCATCACCACTCTCTTCACCAAATCCTCGCCCACCCTTTTGTACAGTTGAACTGTTGTGGTTCTCGAGGGCCGATCGACTACCAGTACAGCTCGTGGTTCAACCACACCAACTACTCGGGAGGCTCTTTCGTGCCACCCTCCTGCTGCTCCCTTCTCAACAAAGACCCCCACTACCCCATCTACAAGAACGAAGACCAATGCCACATCAACGCCATCAAGACCATCATGGACTACCCAAACCAGACTGGCATCACGGCAAACTTGGGCCTTAACGTTAAGGTGCTAGCGCTTGAAAAAGGAGACTATTTTGCATGATAGAAGAATGTATTGAAATATACGAGTTATTAAATTGGAAAGATTCAGTAGAATAAGCAACTTCATTGGAGTGGACAAGTTTAATTACATAGAAAATGTTTTAAAAGATGATTTATCATATGAAAAACACATTTATTTTTTGATTTTTGAAATGTTTAATTGTACGTTATGGAACATCACTCCACCACCAGGGCTGCCACTCAGCTATATCGGAATGGTTCCAGCAACACGAATACATCATAGGCATTCTCTTTCTAATTATCTCGTTCCAGGCGAGTCCGAGACGTTTTATAGCGCTATTCAGACCTTTATATAGCTCTTACTTTTATAATTTAAGTGCGCCTTTTGCTACACAACTCCTATTTCAAAGCTCGCAAGAACTGTTACATTTTGGATAACCTTTTAATAAGAAGTTGAATCCTCACGAACGTGTCTTGAAAAGTTTCGAGTTGTTTTCAAGTGTTTCAATTCTTTCTTGAAGGTTTTTGTCTCCCAAAGACTTCTAATTCAATCGCTATCATTCAAAAATTGAATCCAAAAAACCTCTTTCTCGGGAAGAAAGATGGAAGCTCGAGAATGTTGAGCTGGATAAAAAAATTCTTGTAAATTAGATGGATCAGGCGTAAGCCGAAAAGACTAACAAATGAATCATTGAGCTTTGAAATGAGTGTTTCTGGAAGATAATCGAAAAGGCCCGAAATGGAAGTTTCAGAGTTATTAGTTGGAAAAGAATTTCAAGTCATTTTGCAAATAAAAAGAAAAAAAACAAAAAGTAGAAAACTCTGAAATATTCAGTTTGACTTGAGGCTGTTGAGGAAAAAAGTTATGGAAAGTAATTTTTCAAAGAAAGCTGAAAATAAAATTTGAATTGCAATTTCAAGAAACTTCGAAATAAAAGTTTAAGAGACACAACCAAAATTGAACGTTTAGTAAATGCATACGAGCCTTGCAGATGAATCTCAGCATCAATGCACAAGAGTCTTGTAAGCGTTTTACAACTCGTATAAGTAAATTACGGCTTCTTTATTCAAATTTCATTCGAATACAAAATACGAAATTTATAGTCTTTTCCGAAAAAAAAAATCCCAGAAAGTCAAGAATTTCTTATATATTTTATTTTACGTCATCAATGTATGCAACAACATCAACCCAGTCCGTGCTTTTGAATATCTTTAAGTGAAAATCCTTTGTCAAAGCCTGGCGTTTGCGAAAACAATATCAACGCGTCTGATTTTTAAAATACTTGAAACATGAAAAAAATTGAAAATTTGAAACAAAAAATAAAAATAAATGATTTTCTAGATTTCTCAAACCTGAGACTCATTGCATTTTGCCTGGAAATCAATGTTTAAATTCAATGCTTCGTGTTAGGACTGAATATTTAGAGAATTGAAACTTTCAAATTGTTTATTATTCTTTTTTGTACAGACCATAACGGTAAGTTTTCACCACAACAACTACCACATCCAGATCGTGAACATAGTGTACGCTTACGTGTTGATGTCGTGGGTGAGGAAGTCTTTAGTGGATTATGCATGGTGTGATGATGAAGAGTTCTGAAGCCAGCGATCCAGCTTCCAATTTTTCCACACCTCCAACAACTCTCCAACCGCAATTATCATCTTTCTTAATCACTTTCCTTCTTCCAAAAACTGTTTTTAAATAGGCAAAATTCCTTCGTCTAGTAAACGGAGTCACAATTTTCAATTATCAAATGCTTTTCTCTCTGCCACATCAACTCTACGCTTATTCTTGAAATTGTCTTTTTTTAGAAAAATCGACTACTGTTAAATTCCAGGAAGGTTCCATGGAATTCAATGGTACAAACGACTTGCCAAACAGATCTGCAAATACCAATTTGAAGCACCTAAACCAACACCCTCCTCCCCAACAAAACAGTCAAAGCAGCCTGAGCGGGTTGTGTTGGTTTTTTGTACATTCAAAATCAACTTGTTATGTGCAGCATTTCAGGCAACATAACCACTTCAATTTCATTCTTCGCCACACTCTGTTTGCAAGAACTTCCTTTTGTAACGAAATAATGCTTGCAATTTCAGACAAGGTTTGAACTCTCCGAAAACGAACTGTAACTTTAATTTTTAAAGGTATAAAATGGATAATCATTCTGGTAGTCTCCTCCTTTGTTACCTCTTCCGCATGTGATGTCGTCGGCAAAGGACGCTCCAGGCGTCACACCCACCAAATATCGTTGTGCCACGTTTCCAGTTTGTTTGTCTTTTCTCAATTATTATTTCAGTAAAAGAAGATTTTTGATCTCGCAAACAATTTTTTTCGCATTTGTAAATAGTTGCAAGATTCGGGCTAAAACGTCGTGTAATTATCAATTTCGTATTGAAAATAGTGTGGTGGTTTCAAACATGAATCAGGTTTGTCACTTTCAAGCATTTATTGCATTAAGACTCTGCTATAATTTCATGTATTAAAATTTAAAGCATATGTTTATATTCCGAGCTGACTCATACTTTCGACTACAAATTGCCATTTCGACACGTAATTTCAGTGCATTTTTATTACTACTATTTTAGAAATATTTGTGTCCATTGCAATTATGTCCTGATTACCTTTCCGATTTCTTCTCGTCCAAGTTCGACGACCGGCAGACAAAACAGGAGGTTGCTGTTGCGCATGCAGTGTGGTATGACACAGTTATTCGTAAATAAGTGGACAGTTTGGTTGTTGGCATCTTCATTCACTATTTCCAATCCATGATTAAGTGCTTATTTTTGGTCTTCAAAATCTTTACTCAATATTTCACGTTTGTAAACAAGTGTAACTTTTGTCTGCCGTCGAGTAAGTTGTTATTATTTTACTTGAATTAACTGAAATGTATCAGAAGGACAATTTCAAAGCTTGGTCGCGACTTGTTAATTAAAAACGGAAAATTTAGAAGTTAAATGATAATTTTTTGCACTTAAAGATTAAGTTTAGAGTGTTCAAATGTTAGTGAAAACCCTAAAAATTAAATTTTGCTTTAACTGGTCATTAATGTTTCCAAAAACCCACCCTGATTTCAAAACATTCCGAGTCGCAAAATGCAACCACGTTGGTTTGAAATTTTTTTTGAAATTCTGGAGTTTGAAAATTCAATTTAAAAATGGAATTCACATTTTATGGAAATCTATTCAAGTTCATAAAACAATTCTTCCAACATTCTTTTTTTAATTCTCATTTATCGTCTTTTTTTTAAAAGATAAAATAATTTTGTGTGACAAAAACTAAATTTTACACTGTTATAGTTTTTCAAAAACTAAAAAGCCAAAGCAATAATTTTTCTAATAAATTCTTCGAAAGTAAAAGTTGACAAACATGCAAACTCAAAATGAAAAGAATTTACCTTCTTAACTTTTTTCGCTGAATGCCCTTAGTTAATAATAAGCCTCAGAATTATCAAATCTCAACAATTCTCATCATCATCCTCTTGTTCATCTTTAATTCATCCCTCATTTTCATCACCACCACTGACCTCTTCATCACCACCACTGACCTCTTCAGCACCACCACTGACACCTTTAGCACCACCACTGACATCTTCAGCACCACCATTGACACCTTTAGCACCACAATCACCACTTTAAGCATCCCAATCACCACCATTACAACCACCACCTTTGACATCTCAATCACCACCATTACAACCACCACCTTTGACATCCTAACCACCACAATCACATTCAGCACCTTCAATATAAATCAGACTTCTCAACATAAAGTTAGTTTGTAACTAGAACCTCTTTGAACAAAGTTAACCTAACCTCCTGCATTGTTAACACCAGCATTAATGTTCTTTGTTGGGTTTTTTTAAACTTCAAGCTTGTGTTTCCTATTTCTTTTAAAGTTAAGAGTTATTCTTTCAACTCTACCTTTTGTCAATTCTTTCACTATGATTTCTCATTAAAAAATATAGTTATTGTAATTATTACAAATATTATATTGTAATGTAACTCTTCACTAAAAAACAAACTTATTATAACAAAAATAATCAAACAGAAAGAAAAATAACCGACAAAGCACTGAGGTTTTCTTTAAAGGAAGTGAATCTACGTGTTCCATGCATCAACCTTTGCAAAAAAACTTCTATTTAAAAATCCCATAATGGCGAGGCTATGGAAGTATAGAAGTTAAAAGCTTTTGTGTTCAAAACACATCCTAAATTTTTAATCGAACAAAGTCCAAAAGCATTTTGATTTATGGTTGAATGCTTAAATATCGTCGATCTTTTCATTTAATTTTTTTGATTTCAATTTTTTACTTTTTCCTTTTCCAACAGTTGGTTGCCATAATTTCATTCCATACATTCGCGTAGAATTCGAATACTTTTCCGTTAGCATCCTATCACGTTCAATCTCAAATTTCAAACTACACTCCTTGCTGTGGACTGATTTTATATACGGTTGCGGATCAGTGTACATAATGAGGGCTCGTGTGGGCCGAGCACAAACACCCTTAAATCATCACAGGCCCATCACACTGCGACATTCGGCAACAGTTACTTTTGACTCCTAAAGCTCTTTTTCCAGCTCTCTAGCATTCAAGGCAAACACTGCTGATTGTCATACATGAGTTTCAAATCATTTTTTTGATCTTGTCAATTATTCACAAAGCGACTTCGACTCTCTCTCACGCCTATGTATTATGCCCGTGCTGTCGTCCTAACCACAGCCTCACCAAGGTTTTTATAACACAATCAACATCAATTTCTTCTTATTGCCAGCAACATCAACTTCTTCGTCACCGACCTCGCTTTTTTCATTGTCAACATCAGGTTCTTTCTCATAGCTTTCTTTTTTTCATCATAGTAAAAGTCTTTTCGTCATAAACGTCTTTTTTTCATTGAATTATTTCTCTCTTCATGGCACATTATTCATCATCATCATCAGTATCATTATTTTAATTACCATTTTCTTATTCATATCATTTTTATAGTTTTTATTTTTGTCATTATTAATGTCAGCTTCTTCAGCACATTTTTCCGATTTTGAAAAAATCGACAACGTCACACAAAAGTATTCTGATCTGTTAAGCTGATTTTTTTGAGTTAAATGCTTTTTCAAGGATTTTTTTAAAATATTTTGAGAAATTATTATTTTTTAAACCGATTTTTAGAATGATTATCTTCGTTCAATGAAATCGAAAAACAATTTTCGTAAAAAAATTTGAGTTCATGGTTGCAAACGTGTTTTTAAATTTTTCCATCGCATCATTTTAGGTTTAAAGCGCGGCTTTTTCCATAGAGGCACACAGGAGAGAGTCAGAAAGTCACTACTTTTTAAATTCATTCGTTACTCAAAACGATCTTTGAATTATTTCGAGTAAATTAGTTTTTGAGTTCGCGAACTTAGAAGTTGCATTTAACAATTTGAAGCTAAAAATTCAAAAAACGGAAAACCTATTCATTCTAACAATTAACTTTGAACAAGCTTTTAATTAATTAATATTATCAGATAGCTTATTTGATCAATCAATAGCTAAAGTTGAAAAAAAATCTTTTTTTGCAGTTTTTATTGAACTCACATGTAAGGTTCATGATAACTTTTAAAGCTTTCTTGAAAATTGTCTTGTTTTGTTAAAATTTCTTTGCTCTGGTCCGATATCTACTGGTTCAAATTTGATATTTACTTTAATTAATTTGAACAAAGCTGAAATTCTTTGTTTTTTTGAATCCGGTCTGTTATGACTAAGTTGATGAAACTTCTTTTACGAATTTGTTGCATAAATGTAGTCGGAAATGTAGCTTTTTGTTACTTATCGAAGTTTAAGCTTGAGCCTTATACTCTGCAAAAATTTCGTGGCGTGATAGGGTTGTTATAGGCGTGGTTGTAACAGAACTTCTTTGGTTTAGGACAATTTTTACATATTTAAATCTGTCATGTTGATTTCAAGAAACATTTTATTAATGAGATGAATGCGGAAAGTTTACTAACTACAAAAATCTTATTGTTTCAATAGGAATGACGGGCTACATCTAATTTTCATGTTACTTTGACTAATGTCAATAATTTTATCCTTTTATTTCGGAATCCATTCTTACTTTTAAATATAAGTAAGAATACATAACGTTCTAATTATATTGACAAATTGGTCAATGAGTTTTTATACTTTTTCAATGTTATTATTTTGTCGTTTTATTAAATTTTAGTGTATAGTCAACATGATCTGATAGATGTCCACAACCACTCTAGTTATTGTGGATGTTATTTAATTGAAATAAGTTTTCCCCGATGTTTTATAAAATGTAATTTTACTTTTAGAAAATAAAACTTGAAAATATGTTTTTTTTTTCTTCAAATCTTGCGTAGCCTTATTGATCTTTGGAAAACGCCATTGCGTTCAGGTCGTTTTTAAACCAAAAAACCTGGGTAAAATGCATCTTCAGTTTAACTGGAGTTTTTACCGAATATGCTCATTAATTTGCAATCAGATTTTTTTGGTGATTTAACTTTTTTATCATTTCTGACATTTGAATATGAAAAACTTTCTTCTTGATAATTTTTTTTACTTTTTCTTTGAATCTCCATCATCAAAGACTTCATATAAAAATTCAATATATTTTCAATACGAATTAAAATTTTGAACTTCCCACAATTTTACAGATCCAAGGCTTGATAGTGATTTTGTTAGGAGCATTACATTTCTACAAATCCCCTAACAACGACATGACAGTCTTAGCTTGCTGCTGTTTTTACTCTTCTATCTCCATCACCACCTATTTTGTTGGCATGCAGTTCATACTCAAAGACGGTCTTTTTTACACCAAAGCTGTAAGCAAGTCTCATAAATGAAATTGTCAACCTTTATTTAATAATTTATTTGATCTCTAATCAAGTATTAATTCATGGGATATTCAATAGAATGTTAGTGAAAAAAAAATTATGAAGAAATTCACCAACAAAAGCATCAGTATACAAAATTGAATACTGCAGTACCTTCTCATGCTGGTCTTCAACTTTCTCATAGTCTGCTTCAGTCTAGCTTTCTGTCTTGTACTGAACCCAGAACTACAGAGTAAAGTATTCGAGGAGGCATGGGAGAATGCTAGTCCAGAAGGTTTTGTCTAATAACTTTGATCTTTTGTAAAAATTCATCATTATTTTGTAAATTTGAAATTAATTAGTGAATTAATGAAAGTTGAAATATGTTTCAAAGTTGATTAAAAGTATGCTTGTTCCTAGAAAAGGCACAATGGCAACACTCATTGAATTGTTGTGGTTTGAACAACTACACAAGAAGCTTTGCCTATGATGACCATCCAATCTGTAAGGTGTGTTTTATCTATATCGTTACAGTTTTGATTCTATTCTCAGCAAGGAAATTAAAAAGCACATGAGATTTCAATGGAATCCACTGCAAAGACCACTGATAAAATCAATGTAACACAACATGAAGACAACTGTTACATATTTGTCTTTTACTTATCAAAACCACAGATTCAACTCATAAGATAAGTAAAAACGACAACCACACAAGTTATAAATCTTTCAAGTTTACCACTTCACATGATAGGTATTTAAATATCTTGTATAGTCTATATAGAATCAAATCCATTCAAACGCTGGAAATGTACAAAGCTTCTTGTGCCACATAACACTAAGTTCACAAGTTGACTAACTCACTACCAGGACTGTTGCTACGAGAGAAACCAAACAGACGTGGAAAATAAGTTTTTGTGTCATTGTGCCTCCTGCTCTGACATGGTGGCGCCCTACTTCGGGCGCTATGTGGCCTGGTTGAGTACCTTCAACTATATCGGCTTCTTTCTTCTGGTTTGTTGGTCGGTAATTGGTTGGTTGTATACTTTTCATGGTCCAGATGGATTTTTTTTTGCGTTTTTAGTTTAGATATCCAACAGGTATTCTGGTTTGATTTTTTACGTTTTGTAAAAATGAATTAATTTTCTTTTATTCGATAGGTTACGATGCTTCATTCAACCTTTCGCATTAGAAAATATCGCTTCGAAAAAGAACAAGAAGACAAAGAGGAAGAAAAACGAGGTTTGATAAAAAAAGAAGAAAACATAAAAATAAAAACATCAGAAATAATTATTTGAAAAGTAAGTGGTAAAACTAGAAATAGAAATGAAGGTTGTAGAAGCTGGGGTATTCAAGTCTTCAAGGTGTTTTCTTGAATTATATAGTTTGTTATGTGGCTCGATTTGTTAGGGGTTTTAACAAAACTGTTATTCATTTTAACTAAATCAAAATTTATTTTTCTGTTATGTTGAAAGTTCTTTTGATTGTAGTTGTTCAGTAAGACTGGAGTCTCGGCGGCGAATTTAATTAATAAACTCTTCAAGTAGCTGACACCAATAATGTTATTTCGCATCCCTGCGTCTAATCCATCTCCAGTCTGTTTGTCTATTGTATTATCCTTTGAAGGAGGTGAGTTTTTTAAAGTGTATACATCTCTGAAAAATCTTTTCTGATCATTCCGATTTTTTAAATATTTTTAAAACATTTCTATTTTTCAATATATGACTCAGATATATATTTATATTTAAATATTACCCCCCACATTATCACGCACGTAATAAATGAAAAACAATAAAAATGTCAAAACGAATTATCTACGCCTGTGTGTTCGTCGAAGGCGACAAAATTATTTTTATATAATCAGAAATTCTTTTTTAAATTTCTTCTTAATGTTTTAAAATTCACTTTAAATTAAGAAAAGAGTCTTAAAAGTCACTGAAAACTCCAATGGGATTGAAACCAGCTGCTCAACGATGATGTCTCAGAGTCGGCGTTGACGGCTTCTTATTTAGTTGATTGAAGTGGCAGTGACGCTAGCCTTGTTGTGCACAATTAAATAAATTCAAAATGAATTTTATTTTAACGACCTTTGAAATGAAAAATTTAATCAAATTATATTGGATTTCATTTTAACTTGAAATTCGATATTTTTTAAAATATCATTTTAAATTTAAAAAATGTTTGTGTGTTTTTTGAAAAATGAATAGGATGGAAGCTTAATACGTTTCGAAGAAACGAAGCTTTTTGATTTTATGTATCCCGCAAATGAGCGGTTGTCGTAGTGAGGATAAATGAGGACTAGTCGGAGATGGAAACCTGTGGAAGCAAAGGAGCAGTCAGCCCATCACACTGAGGTTCCATGATTTATCCCACCTTTAAGCAACATTTCTCGTGTTTGTTCAACAGCAGTTGCTCTTTCTGTTTTAAGTAAATCTTTTTGACAAATACTATGAAGAGCTCTATTGCTTTGATAGATTGTTGTTTTCCTAAGCAAGTCGGTTTTTCCTTTTTTTACCATATCTGCCTGTCCAGTCCATCAGCCACAAGGCTATAAAGATGAGGTTGTTGTGATGGCAGAGACAAGTTGTTTTCGATGCTTTGAGTTAGCTTTAGTTTTTACCAAAACCATTTTGAATACTGTTATTCTAACAATGGCAGATTATTGACTTTACTTTTTGAATATGTCTTTGTAACTTTATTGTTTTTCATCGAAGTTTAAAAATTAAACCATATTTTCTCCTTCTATAGACCTTTAATCAGATTGAAAATTCCAAAAAGCACTCAGTAGATTGAGTGTATGCATTGAAATGTGGTACAAGCAGGTTTGTGCTTTTGAAGATAACTGAAACAATCGAGTTGTTGCGTTCAAGTAAGTTATCGGTAGTTAAAAACTAAATGTGGTTTTACAGGTGTAGTTTCAACATTTTTCATGAAAAGTAAAATAAATAAATACTCTTGCATTGCGATCAGCATCGTCCGCAACAATTTTGAAGAGGTAAGGAAAGACCAATTGATTGTTTAGCTTATTAGATACTCAATTGAGAACTTGTTGTTCTGTTTGCTAATATGTTTGTTTGGAAGCGTGATTGAAGTTGGGTTGTTGGTTTTGTTGTTTTTACTGTTGTTATTGCTATTGCTGTCGTTATTGTTGTTTCTGTTGTTATTGTTGTTGCTATTTATATTGTTGTTGTTGTTGTTGTTGTTGTTTTTGCTGTTTTTATTGTTGTTTTTGTTATTTCCGAAAAGTTTGAAAAAATTCCCGTCAGGTCGGTTTTTTCGGTGGTTGTCTTTCTTTTTGTGCTCTTGCGTGTTGGTGTGCGAGGGTGTGGATGTTTTGATGATCGGTTTGGCGGGCGTTCTGGTGAGAAATGGAGACTCTATTCTTTTGGTGATGTTTTCAATGTCTTGGAGGCTGTTGGGTGTGGTGGTTGTGAGTGATGGTTGATGAGGAGACTTCGGAGACTTCATGCCGTGTTCAAAGCTGCCTCTTTCATTGTTGACGTGGTTGAAGTGTTGTGAGTAGTGGTTGAGGTAGCCTCCGTTGAAAAAGGCAGCTTGAGAACTGCTGAAAAGTTTGAAATTTTGTTTGCGGAACAAAACCTCCTTTTGCAGTTGATTGAAGTGGTCTCTTTGATGCTGGAATTGCTGCAAGTTCTGTTGCTGATGTTGTTGTTGAATCATTTTCACCAAACTCTCCGGAGGAAGTTTCGAAAAGACAGACGGGAAAGGAAGCGGAGAGTTTGGATGGAAGTATTGGGAATAATTGGAAGAGGGGTGGACGAGGGGGAGATGGTGAGATATGTTTTGTGGTTTGTGGAAGGGAGTGTTGAAAACGAAGAAAGGATGCTGAGATGCTAGCGTTGGAGAAGACCTTCTCATTCCTCTGGAAGATAAACTCAATCTTTTGAATCTGAAAAATGAAGTTTTAGAAAAAAAATTGTCAATGTTTTCATAAACTTAAACACATTCATCAGTTCTTTTCTAAATAAATTTTAAAACTAAAAAATATGTTTTGCCTTTCATAACTAGATAAACTGTAGTCGATTTTCTAAATAGAAAATGAGATAAATCTTTGATGGGAAATATTTTTTATAAATTTCAAACTTTGGACGTCTTAATGGAGATGATTAAGCACATGAAATACATGTGCGAGATATATTTGGAATTACAGATGCCTTAATTACAACAAGGAAGAGTTGTAGGAATAAGAGTTTTTAATTATATTTTTTTCTAAATTTCGTTCTCAGGCTTTGTCGGCTGAACACAAAAAGCTTCAAAGAACTGAATAACATTTTTAAATGCCGCTTTAAACAAACAAATAAATAAATCAAATGTCTGAAAAGTGCATTCAAAAACTACCATAGTGATCTTCATCAGATGACAACCGAAGGAGGAGCCCGCATACTTCTAACGAACATACAATGCATCCGACAATACAAAAATACAAAAATTCGTGCCGACCTTCTTTGAGAGAGGCATTACTCATCTTGAAAATGAAGCCATCACACTGCATAATCTTCTAAATCTTCAATTTTCTCTTTCATGCCTAATTTATCAGATTTCCAAGTGCCTTGTGGTTTGTATTTGTAATCTAGTTCGTTTTTAAACACCCTTTGTGGAGCCTCTTCTTGTAGTTTGTCAATAAAGTTTTCCGAAAATACGACCAACACTGAACAACTAATCAAACCCCAAATTAAAAAAAAAAATTTTTTTTTCGTTTTGTTTATAATTGAATCTAACATGCTAAAAATATAATTAACGAGCCATTATTCAAAACCACCCACAAACAATCCACTTTAGTTCTGTCAAAACCAGTCAGTCATCCACCAACCTGCTTCTCATTCATCCACCCTTCTATCCACCAGCAACTCAAATAACAAAACAAAAATATACTAACAACAAACCCTTCACTATCCAATTCATAATCACCATCCAACCACAAAAAAATTCACCCAACCACAAAATAATCCACCCAACCACAAAATCCATTCAATCATGAAAACTTAATCAAGTATCCAACCATCAACCATCAACCCACTATTCAACCAACATTCAACCATCAACCCACTATTCAACCAAAATTCAATCATCAACCATCCATCCACTATTTAACCAGCATCCAAACATTAATCGGTACCCATGAACAACCATTCAACCACCATCAACGACACACTTCTCATACAAACACACTCACCTCTTCCTCCTCCGCAAGAAACTCCCGTTATCGAACATGTCTTCAGAAGCAGGGTCAAGCGTCCAGTAGTTTCCCTTGCCAGGGTTTCCTGTGGATGTTTGTAGATTTTTGTGAAAAAATATTCTCAAATGTACATTTAATTAATTATTCAATTCAATTAAAAGTTACGGAAAAAAGTATGTAAAAAATGGAAAATAATTTTTTGAAAAAAAGAAAAAATATCAAATAACTCTTATTCTGACAATGAAATGGAACCCCGTCCACGTGGTAGTCATCTAATTTATTAGGCAATCTTTCTCGGGTGGGTATTCCATTTCAACAAATGCAACTAACTTATGCCATGCTGTTTCGCTGGCCACCAAAAGTGTGTCATACTTGCCACCACGCCACGTGAGTTATGAGGGGGGATGAATGCAATGGTGATGTATCGAACCTTAAAAACCCACGATTTAACTGACTGTTCAATAATTGAATGGAGCCTGAGAAATCGGAAATGTTTTTTTTGAGCAAAACTATTTTGCTCAAGTTAAAACAGAAAAAATGGTTTTCTTCGAATTGAGTTTTGCAAATTTATTTCTTCGACTATATTTTTTGAAATTAATGTTTCACAAAGTTAATAGAGGAGATTCCTGGATGAAAAAACTATGATTCAGCGCTTAAGAGCTTCAAAAACCACGTTTTTCCTGCTTGAACTGCCCTGTCACCCTTATCAAGTCGCCACACGAGTGTTGAGATAGTGTTGAGCGTCTAGGCGCGCATGTTTGAACACGAATATTGACATATTGAGGCATATTAAAGGCCATTACGTATTACTCATAGAGTGTGTGTGATCATTGTAGGTTGCTAGCATGAACTGTGTGCTAGTGGAGATAAGGGTGTGTAGAAGGGGTTTAGGCAGCCCTTGAAAGCCTGTTCATGTCTCCGTCTATAAATTATTGTTTCAATGAATGTCTGATTGCTTTATTAATGCCAACGTGACGTTGAGGCCACTGGCCTTCGTTCCAGCGGGAGAATTAAATATATTTCAATTTATTTTTTCAATCGTCGCTGATTTGTTTTATCGGCGATTATTGAAACTTTTCATTGTTTGTTTTTCAATTTTTAAACTTGCTCCAAGCTTGCAGTACTCGTATTGAAGTGTTCACTTGATTTATTTGTTGTAAATATTTTCGCTTCCGATGCGCATAATTTGAAATATTTATTATCTCGCCTCTAACCTCACAAGGCATCAAAGGCAGTTGGGAGCATGTGTGTTACATTAATGATACCTCAGCAGAATCCATGAGAAGTTTAATTTTTCAATTTTTCGTGATTGTAATTTATGTCTCTTTTGTTTTTTCAATGTCACTACCGCCACGCTGTTAGTTGCTTGTTATGGGACTTGATTAATCGTAGAAATATCTTTTCTAAAAGATTCTAGTTACACTTTGTGTATGGCTGATTACAATAAGTTGACACACACAAATTCGTACCACTGTGATTATGAATATGCTTCATATTGAAAGCAAAGCTCCGTAACAATTCCAGCTTGTAGCTGAATTTGATTCAACAAAACCTATTCAACATTTCACAAAAACACTACCTGGCTCTCTCGGAATCTTGACAAAGCAGTCGTTGAGACTGAGGTTGTGTCTGATGCTGTTTTGCCAGGCGGGAAACCTTTCCTTGTAGTAGGGGAACTTGTCGATAATGAAGTCACAGATGCCCGAGAGGGTGAGTCTGCGGTGGGGCGATTGGAGGATGGACATGGTGATGAGGGCGATGTAGGAGTAAGGAGGCTTGACGTGGTTCGATCTTCGACCTCCGGGGGTGGAGCTGGTGGTGTTGGGAGGACTGGAAGCGGGAGAATGGTTTGTGTTTGAGTCTTCCATTTTGGAATGCGTCGAATCGTTGTCGCTGGCCATCCCTTCCTGCTCGTCTTCGCTTTCGTACGTGTCTTCGTATTCTTCTTCTTCTTCACTTTTAACCTCCGCCGGAGTTACTTCGTTGTCGTTTTCGTCGAAACTCTCCTTCTTCTTTTGCATTCCAAGCAGCTGCGAAGGGTGGTACAAGAAGGACTCCATCGAAGCCATGGCAACCAAACACCAACTTTCAGTGAAAAAAATCTTCCTCTAATTAATTTTTCAGAAAAGTATATTGCAACTAAATGCCAATAGTTTGAAAATTTGTCGTTGTAAATATTCTATTAAAACTTGTTGAGGAAGTTAGTTAACTGAAGATAAGTAAAAAATGATGCTGGTTGGATGAGAAGAAATAATATTATTGCTCATGAGAGTAAATAAATACAAAAAGCAAGCCAGCTGACGAAGCTGTGTTAACAGCCATCACCAATCAAAACAATTTCTCTAAATAAATAATCATAAACGAGAGCTCCTATTGGTGAGCTTCTAAAACAACTCGTGTTTCTATTGGTCGAAGATGATTTAAAAGTGATTTTAGATAGAATGATTGAAATGTAACAACCAATCAGGATGAAGCTCTTTGATTGATTTTGTTCGCATGTTGCTTGTTATGAATAATACAACTGACAAATTTGCTCTTGTGTTTATGTATTTTATAGAATCTTTTCCAATACTTTTTTTTAGGCCTTCAAAAAAATTATATACAAAAATTTAATGATATTTTTGAGACATATTATTCAAATTAGTAAATATCTTAGGCTTTCTAATTATTTAAATCGTTTTCCATGAACACGATTTCACTTCTGTGTGCAACCTGCTCGGATTTCAAGTGACTGGGTGCGATGGAAGGCGCGGAGCATCGAGCCATGAAATGATAACCCACAAGGAAGCGAACCTTCTCATTAGAATGGGAATTGAAATTATGAATTCGAACGAATAATCACGTCATTTCAGTGTGAAATTGCTCAAAACAAAGCATATCGTATTTACAGAGTTAATAATCCCACTAAAGACACACACAGACTGACACACGCGTTCACACGCACACTTATAAACACACATACACATACACACATATGCACACACATGCATACACAAACATAGATCTATACATATGTATAAACAAATACACTAATTGTTTGTAAGTGCAACTTTGTGTGTACTTGTGCGCATTGTGTGCATTGAATTCTCTTTCATGCGTTCGTTATGTGTTTCAAAACCCAAATGAAGTAGTCCGTGTTGCATCTGACAACCGTCTGCAACTGAAGCCTGCGAAGAAGAATGTGGTGAGCTGTTATAAACATGGACGCTTGTGTGTGTAAAAGGGGTACTTGAAAGACCATCAAAAGCGAATTAAAGTGAATTTTGAATAAATAATTAAAAAGATTAAACAATATAAAAAGATACAAGTCTTGTGGTTTTGATAGTAGTCGTGAGTTGCTTGTGTGGCTGCGCACAAATTGATATGCTGTTCGGACAAATTGTTTATTTACATGGATCGCTTGAAGATACTAATGAGCTCCTTGTATGTGTGAATGTTTGTGAGTCTGTGTGTGAGTGTTTGTGTGGTTGTGAGTGGATTTTTGTGGGGTTGGGTGCGGTCGGTGGTTTTGCTATACCTTATGTATGTTCGTTTGTAAATGAATGTTTGTAACTACGTGTTTTGTTTTTTGTACTGAATTCTAGCGCAACAAAAACTTCTGAATCCTGTTTTAAAATGTGTTTTTATTGTTGAAACTCCCTTGAACTCCAGTAGCGTTGAAAAGTCATAATCATGCGAGACATCATTTCAGCTTTCTTGCCATCTTGAGCACTAGGAAGGCAATGGAACATTAACCAATCGTAACGGCCACCTCGTAGCGCTTATGAGCACCTTAAAAAAAGCAAAATAAAAAAATATAACATAAAAAAACAACAACATTTCAAAAGAGAAAAACTACATAATAAAATAATAAGTAATAATGATGGTTTTATTTATGTATTACGTATGTAATGGAAATATAAAAAGTTAAAGAAGAATAATGAAAACAACGCACTTGAAATACACAGCTTCATTATAAGTGAATAAACAAAATAATCGAAGGCTTAAATAAATTATGACCAAACTCAAAAACCTGTATGCGTTATCGCACTGCAAGTGATGAAGAAGAAGAAGAAGAAGAAGAAGAAGGAAAAGAAGAAGAAGAAGAAGAAGAAGAAGAAGAAGAAGAAGAAGAAGAAGAAGAAGAAGAAGAAGAAGAAGAAGAAGAAGAAGAAGAAGAAGAAGAAGAAGAAGAAGAAGAAGAAGAAGAAGAAGAAGAAGAAGAAGAAGAAGAAGAAGAAGAAGAAGAAGAAGAAGAAGAAGAAGAAGAAGAAGAAGAAGAAGAAGAAGAAGAAGAAGAAGAAGAAGAAGAAGAAGAAGAAGAAGAAGAAGAAGAAGAAGAAGAAGAAGAAGAAGAAGAAGAAGAAGAAGAAGAAGAAGAAGAAGAAGAAGAAGAAGAAGAAGAAGAAGAAGAAGAAGAAGAAGAAGAAGAAGAAGAAGAAGAAGAAGAAGAAGAAGAAGAAGAAGAAGAAGAAGAAGAAGAAGAAGAAGAAGAAGAAGAAGAAGAAGAAGAAGAAGAAGAAGAAGAAGAAGAAGAAGAAGAAGAAGAAGAAGAAGAAGAAGAAGAAGAAGAAGAAGAAGAAGAAGAAGAAGAAGAAGAAGAAGAAGAAGAAGAAGAAGAAGAAGAAGAAGAAGAAGAAGAAGAAGAAGAAGAAGAAGAAGAAGAAGAAGAAGAAGAAGAAGAAGAAGAAGAAGAAGAAGAAGAAGGAAAAGAAGAAGAAGAAGAAGAAGAAGAAGAAAAAGAAGAAGAAAAAAAAGAAGATAAGCAAGAAGACTATGGAAGAGGTATGACGGTGATGATGATGATGAAGTTGATGATGAAGACGAGGATGAGAATGACGGTAATGATTGCTTAGTCGGTATAAAATGAAATTTGTGATTAAAAAAAGTCAAACTGAATAACCAAGAAATAAGACAAAAAAAGTGCAAATCAAGCTTAAAACCATACATTCCTTTGCATCCTTTCAACATAGATGGGTGGCTTTGGGGCAGTCAGAAAGTCATAGCTTCGAAAGCTAGTTGTCTTTTCATCTAGGCAGCAACCATTAAGAAGTAGAAGCTGATCAGGTGGAGGTTCGAAGTAACAAATTTTTATAAAATAAGAGATACTCCATACTATAGATGGAAGAATGTTTCATAGTAATAACAGTAAAGATGGAAAATAGAAAGTGTGTTGTTTGTGGAACTGAAAAAGTTGTTGCGAAGAAGAGCGCACAACTTTGTGGAGAAGATAAAATGATAATGAAATAGAAATGAAGACAAAATGATATTGGAATAAAAATAAAGAGAAACTGATAAAAATGAGGAAACTTTGATAACAGAGAAGTGATTATAAAGATTAGTAGAAACAAGATGATAAGTATAATAAAGAGAGATCACTCGTTGAGGGTGGGGGAAGGCCAAAGGGGATTCCATTGATGCTTCTCAAACCACACAAGAGTGTATCAATTGAGGCCGTAATTTTTATAAACAGACGATAAAAGCGTAGATAAATAAACGTTAACAAGGCAAAGAAGAACGAACTCTTCGATGGCGCTCCGAGCGTTATGGAATGATTGAGCAGTTGGGGAGAAGCCAAGAATTGGTGTGAGAGTATTGGCGTTGTATCAATACTGCAAGTGCGTGTTGATTGCAGGCTTAATTAGGCGCTTGTAAGGGACGAAGAGATGAAAAGATGCAGGGTTAGAAGTGTTTGAATGACTCTGCTATTCAGATGTATTCAGTTGTTTAATGATGGCATTGTGGTTAGTAACAAAACATAGGTTTTTCTTTTGATTTGGAGATGCACTGGTTTTCGAAGTTACATAAAAGTATCATAAAAAAGGGAGGATGAACCGGACGGGAGAGAAAGAAGGTCCAACGCACTCATCCACTTGCGGGATGAATGAAAGAGGCAGCAATTTAAGCATGGGTGGGAAACCTGATGCTTGTTAAAAGGTTTTGATTCATTGTGAACAATATTTATAAGTTGCTGACGTTGAATGATGGATGGATTAATGGATTGACGGATGCATGAGTTGGATGACAGATGGGAGAGTGAATGGATTGATGGATGCCTGAATGGATTGACGAGAGGATTGATGGATGAATGAAATAAAAGAGTGGGTTTGTGAATAAAATAATTTGAGGATGAAAAATCAAGTTATGATGAGCATTAAAAGAAAATTTGAAAACATGATGGGTAGAAAAAACAAACAACAAAAAACAAGGTTGAAGTTACAAATGCTTCTGTTTCAACGAAGATGACGAAAGAGCGATGAAAAAAGAATTAATGATAAAACCACCTGTCATATTCTGCTTGCCATGTTACATGACGTTCGATTTGTTTATATTCCCTTGTTATAAACACGCCATATACGTGTACTGAAGGAGGATACATTGAGTGATTAGTACTGCAAACAAATAGATACATCCTTAAATCATACTAGCACATGCATTCCTAAATGATAAAGACAAACAATTTTTAACATCATATCAACACTGAAATTTCTGAATTATAAAAACTCCAAATTTTATTTATAATACAAGATCAGAATTTCATCATAAAAAAGGCAAACTCTGATCTCCCATAAAAGAAAATGAATTTCTTAACTCATACAAAGATAGTATTATTTATGAGCATGAAAATGAAAAAACTTATATATATATAAGTTTGCACGTAGTATTCTTTATATAAGTACACGCATCATAGTACACAGTACACATTAAGAGAACAAAAGGTGTGTCTTGTGGATAGGGTATGCATATGCAATAAGACTTGTCACTGGTCTATTTACACACCACTTGGATACACTCGGCTGATTATGCACATAAACGAAAATTGAATAAATGAATATATATATAAATATATATATATATATATATATATATATATATATATATATATATATATATATATATATATATATATATATATATATATATATATATATATATATATATATATATATATATATATATATATATATATATATATATATATATATATATATATATATATATATATATATATATA
>OX387254.1:5928780-5948780 GCA_947562095.1 Branchellion lobata | reverse complement strand
TATTTTTGAATACAAATAAACACAATTGAATGTAAAAAATCAATTAAAACCACGCACACATTAAATGTCTTCCGAAAGCTTATAACAAGTTTAATAAAAATAACATTCCAAAGCTCAACAAAAAATCATAAAAATAGTATAATCTTAAGGAAAGAGTATTAAAAACTTGAGTGAAAGGTATTAAAAATTCAATCTAAAATACTAAAAATCTAAATAAATATTTATAGTATTTTAAAATAGAAATAATTAGGCGCTGGAAAAATGCTGCCTCAAGTTTTGTAACAACTGATTCTTCTCATGGCATCAGCGAGGCACTGAGGTGGAGGTGTAGAGTTTCAGAGGCACAGCAATAAAGGCAAAGCACCTTGCATGGGCTAAATCATGCACGATTGTTGTGATGAAGTCGATCAAAAGGCAACTTGAAAGAGTTTGTGGTGGCGTTGAAGGATGGGGGTAGGCTGTGGTGGTGCTGCTTGTGCGGCTTGGAGGGAGTGAATCCTAATGATGACGTTGCAGCGATGAGGTAAGAATAATGACAAAAGATTATGGGGGGTTGAGTTCAGTGTTGAAAAAGGAAACATACTTGTGCCGACGCTGGTGCACTGGTGCACAACAAAAAGATTCTGTTAATAAATCTTGAAAAAGATGGAATACTATGCACTTCACGCTGACTGTCCCAACCATAAACAACTCCTTGTAAAGCCATATTGAATATCTCTATTATCAACAATTTGTATATTTTTACAACTCCAGTATTTTTGTCCAATTTCGGTTTTTTGTTTTATTGAAAAACATGAAATTAAATACCACTAAATCAATAGATTCAATAAAAGTATAGAAATGTTTGAAACATCTTTAAAAATATTAACTCCTTGGCGTTTTAGTTTTTTCAGATTGAAAGAACTTTTAAATAGGGAATAAATCATTTTCTTCCCCCGTCGAACCACATCGTTTTAGCACCACTCTACTATCTTCCAACTACCTCAAACTCACTGCTTGACTTCACTCCGACATAACAAAATCACTCTTCAACAGGCCACACCATCCCACCACAATATGCTCTATCCCTACCATCGCAAAACCACCGCAATCCTATACTTCCCCCTCACTTCCAAGAACCAATACTACAATGTCACTACCACCATCAGAATCACCTTTACACCCTCGTTAGCACATAAACACTGCTACCAACACCCCCATAAGCACACCAGCAAACTTCAACACCATTGCAAGGCACTACACCCCCACACCTGAACTAACCAGCCCTCCACCACCACACCACACCACACCACACCACACTACACCACACCACTATACTACCACCATACCATCCCTACTATGCCATCACCACACCCCACCACCACACCAAATGACCACATCACCATCAAAAGAGTCGAATTCAAGCCGTCACCTCCCACCTTTGTTGCTTGCAATGCACAGAGCTCAATGTAATTAAAAGGAGGCTCACCCACAACCATTAAGCAACACAACCACCTTCGAAACGGTCGACTTAAGTGTCTTGGTATTGTGGCAACATTTGGTGAGGGATGAAAAAGCCATCGAGGCTTCTCTATTCATCAATTCACTAGCGTCTAACAGTGTGTTCGTTAATTGTGTTTGCTGACGCTCGTGTGTGGTGGCGGGTGCTATAATGTGCGCGCTGGAAGCTTAATGAAGTTTAATGCCTAGCGTGGCTCCGTCAAATGCTGCAGACTTGGAAACGTGTCTCGAAAGTGACTTTTGAAGCGAAGTTAATTTCAAAACACCACTTGCAAGTGAAGTTTATAGTTGAAATTTTCTAAGAAGTTGTTTCACATGGTTTTGTGAATGTTTAAATAAATTTTTTTTCAACTTTTAAACGCCTAATAAGACGGAATGAATGAAAGAAAGCAAAACATATTTCCAACGGACGCTTTTGGGAAACATTTTTCAAGACCGCTACCTAGCGAATGGAATATTATTGCACGTAGTATACTGGAAGAAGAGAAAAAAAATTGTTTGTCAACTATGAACTAATTTCAGATTTAGTTATTAATTCATTAAAATAATTTTGTTACATTTCAAAATATAGTTTGTGTTATAGAAGATTTTATAGATTCCTACGACCCTAAACCTATAACTACCGAGGTGCATAGTATGTTATTGAATGGTTGTTATTTTCCACAATATTTGCTATAAAGAATCATAATAGAGTAGTTTCTATGCAGCACTGCCTGAATTCATCAAAACATGAACTGTAGGATGCCATACAAATTTCCATCAAGGGAAAACCATCCTATGAGCCTTTCCTACAATAATTATTTTGAAGGCTCTAATTTTTTAATGTTTCTCGTTATCATCAGTTTTTTGAAATAACAAATGAAAATATTCTGTTTTTTTAATTTTTAATTAAACCTTGTTAAAAACAGTCATCGGCATTAATTCATATATATATATTCCAAAAACGAAATAACTAATTTTTTATGTGTTATTAATAGACATAAGTCACTCTGTGGTATCTCTTTATTTTGACATTATCTTCAGAACTAGGCCTCGAATGAGAGCACTGCATTGAAACAGTTACTGAGGTTACTCACTGTTACAACCTGACGTAATACTGCAAACCTTGGAAACTTGCATGAAGAAGTGCAAGAAAACAAATAAGTTAAGAATCTTTTCGAATCCAAAGGGTGAATACATGCCTTCCAGATTGAAAGTGCTGTTTCGCTATTTCTAATTTATAACCATCGACTCCATCTTCTTGTGAATAGGCATATCATGAATAGTTATGAGAATATCATCTACGTTACTCAGACTGCTGTTCGCATAAAAATAGTTCAAATTTTTGTGATCGTAAGATCAAAATATCAAACAAACTCTTTAATATCCAAATTCATGAATATACAAAATAGGTTTGTATGTTTTAACTGCATAGGTCTGTATACACAGCCCATAGGTACACTCACATATACACGCAAGTAAGTTATCCTTGAGAGAAGTTGTTTGTTTCTGCAGCTATATATGGCTTAAAGTTGCTAATGAGCGCTGTAGTAGTAGTAGTGTTCTGTCGAGTTCTCCATACTTTCAACGGCTCTTTCGAAACTATTTCAGTTGCCTTTTTGTTAAGTTCTTTAAGTTTTGGCAGTATTTGAAAAATAGTCTTTCAAAACTTAATCAGGTCTGACGGTAGGTGAGGTATTTAAAATAGGTGAATTTTCTCATTCTTTTTTTCTTTTTTTTGCCTTTCATATTTCAAATATTATTTTTGATGATTTTTGAAAAAAAAAACTCAATAAAAAATATTTGGTCTGATGTTCATCAGATGAAAAAAATCGACTAAGATGTTCAACTAACAAAAAGTTGATACGCCTACATTAGGAGTTCATTCTATGCAATGGTTGAACCCATCTAGATTTTTATTTCATAAACACATGCCCTTAAAATATGCCAAAAATGTTGTTTCGAAGTTATTATTTTTAGTTTTCCCTTCTCTTTAAAACAACCCTCACATCAAATTCTGTAACGAAAAAACATTACTCGCTTAAACTGTATACATTTCTGATTGGAGGAGATAAGGCTCGTCATGAACAGTCAGCTGAACACAGCAAGCAGCTACCTTCCCGGACCGAGCTCTGAGCAGAGAAGCGTCAGTGACGACAACCGGGATGGCCACCTCGAAGACTTGAAGTTAAGAGAATCGGCGAGGATTTCGACGGCAGAAGACGTCAAGGCTCTGCTCGAAGCGGAGTTCAGAGGGATTGCGGAGATCCAGCAAAGTCAGCAGCTGAGCGAGGAAGAGTTCAAGTTGATCGAGAACCTCTACTGGCACAAGATGAAGCAAGGGAGTTGCCATGGCGTCGATGCGCAACGAGGAGACATTGACGCGTACAGAAGCTCGCAGCAACCACAGCAACAGTACAGAACCTTTCCGGGAGCCTACCACAACCAACCAGACGAACCCAACCAACAAAATTCGCTGAGACACGAACAAAAACTCAAAAGGCATGTCCTAGAAGAGGTGGTGTTGGAGGATAGCGACAAATTTTATGAAAGAACGTTGAATAAAAAAGTGAAAAAGTACGATCCCAACTATTCTTACCACAACCAAGAGACTCTCCCGAAACAAAACACCACCAATAACGTAGGAAACGTTGTTTACAGAAACGCCAAAAAACAACCGGAATATTTAATGGCAGACAGAGCTAGTTGTTCTGGGGAAGGCAGCCGAACCTACATCGTTAATAAGGAAAACCTTTCTAGCCTTCCAAGAGATTTCAACCATGTTATTTATGCCAACCAAGATAGGCCGAACGAGTTGCTGGTTGAAGACATTAACGTTTACAAAGACAAACGCTCAAGTGGAACCCCATTGAGGTTGAGGCATAACTTTGAGCATGAAATCGAAGCTTCACGGTTGGAAAAAGAAAAAAATAGAAAAAGTCGTTTGGAAGGAACTGAAAGCAAAATTCGCCCCAATCCAAAAATTAACCAGGATGAAATTGTTTTGGATGATAAGTTATTGTTTGAAGAGACTCAACAACTAACTTCAATGAAGGCGCAAAAGAAACCTTCGTACCACACTAAAATTATGGCTCCCAAGTTCAAAAGTAGATTCAGAAAAAGCAAAAGATCAAAAAAATCAAAGTATGATTACGCCGAAGACGTTCAAAACGTGCCTATTTTGCATTCAACAAGAAAGAACCAAGAAGAGATTGTCTTGGAGAATTTGGACACGTTCAGTGAGACCACGTTGACAAAGAAGAAGAAGAAGAAGGATTCAAAAGAGCCCACCAGTTCGCTGGAGAGGTCGCAGTGTGAGTTGATGACTGTGGAGCAAGATCTGTATAATCAGTCCATCAGGTGCCAGTCCATTAACCACAAGGGTCCCCAAAAAGAGATCTACCTGCAAGGAGAAGAGATCATTAGTGAGACCACATTGAAGAAACCCAAGAAGATTAAGATCAAAAAGTCTCCTAAGTTCAGTGCTGAAGTTACCGACCTTTCGTCTCAGATTTTAGAGACTGAAAGGAAGAAGACTGAAGAGGGAGATGGCGTGGTCTTGACGAGTGTGGTGCATAAAGAACCGCAGTACACGTACAAGGTGGAGGAAGTCGAAACTCACGGCATTGCTGCGGGCGGCTGTGTGATACAAGAGAAGACTGACAAAAGTGGCAAAAAAAGCAAAAATCAAAAGACCTCTGGTGGAAAGTTGAAGCCGAAAAGATATTTCTTCAAAAAAAAGAAAGCTTCGAATGAAATTGTGGTTGAAGACAGCAAGATCTTTGAAGACCACAACAGGGCCAAGAAGATCCATGTGACCCATGGAGACATGGACAATGTCTTGCCAGTCAACACTGCTCAGCTGCTGCAGCTTGAAGAGGAGGAGCAAAAATATGAAATTCAAGAAAAGGAAATTAAGGATAAAGAAATGAAAGATAAAGAAACAAAAGAAAAAGAAAGGAAAGAAAGAGAGGCAAGAGAAAAAGAAGCACAAGAAGAGATAAAAGAAGCGAAGAAGGAGGCGAAAGAGAAGAAAAAAGACAAGTCGAAGAAGAACAAAACGCAAGGAGAAAGCATCGTTGACAAGTCTTTTGTGTACGAAGATGCAGGTCGTATTGGCCTGCCCACCACATCTGCCTCTGTGGCCCACACAACCACTGTAGAAGAAACGGTTACTGAACCCCCCATTGCACAAGGAGCTTGTCAGAGAAGTGACGCCGTGGAAGGAGGGTGTAAGGCTGACACAAACATTAATATTTTGAACATTCAAGAAGAAAAAATAGTAAATGAAAATTATTTTGTTGCAGATGATACCAAATTTAAACTTTCAACAAAGGGAACTAAAGAAGAAAGCACACAAGATAACATGGGAGACAAGCAAAAAGACAATGGTGATGGCAAGCACCAAAAGTTTAAAGTGAAGCTTCCGGACATCAACTTCAGGAGGAAATCTAAGCAGACTGACTCTGTGGAGGCCACCAAGGCCCAAGACAGTGACAAGAAGTCGAAAGTTGAGTCTGAAGCTGTTGTAGAAGGTACCTCTGTTGAAGTGCCTCAGTCATCTTCTGAGCAGAGCGCCCAAGAAAAAGACCCACAAGAATCGGTTGATGCGAAGGACTCAAAACATAAGTTTAAATTCCACATGCCAGATATCCATCTACCTACCTTCAACAAAAGTACCCCGCAAGAAAGCTCTCATGTTGTCAATGGAGACACCGTTGTGACCGAGTCGAAAAGTGAAAAGAAAGAAAAGGAAAGCAGGCCGAAATTCAAAATGAATGTCACTAAAGCAAGCGTCAAGGATAAGTCAAGTGAAGAATACCCACATGTGGAGGCTTCGGTGGATGAGAGCAAAAGTGAGGAAAAGAAGGAAGACCCAAAACACAAGTTCAAGTTCCACATGCCGGACTTTCATATGCCTAGTTTCAAAAGCAAAGCCGTTGAAGAGAAGACCGACTCTGGACAACAACCAGCGAATGTCGACCAGAAGCAAAACAAAGAGAACCCAACCGATGTGACAGCAACTGCTACTACTGAAAATAAAGAATTGGTTGTTCAAGGAAATAATCCTGTAACCATTCAACTTGATGGCCAAGCAAAAGATCAACAGGTCAAAAACGAAGTAATTTTACCAAATATTCAAATAAAGAAAAATCCGACTGAAGAAAACAAAGAAACAACCAAAGCCGATGAACCAGTGAAGGAGGTTCTTGTGCAAGAGTCTCATGACAACATGGAGACAAGTGTGACTGAGAATGAAGTGGAGGGGAAAAATGTTGGCAAGAGTGGAGATAAGAAATTCAAGTTTAACTTCCCCCACATTAATATTTCTAAACCAAACTTTGGAAAAAAGAACAAAGACAAGGATGTTGCAGAGACAGATAACACAGCACACAACACAGCGCCAGCTGTCCAGGAGGCAGTTGCGTCCAAAGAAGTGACAGACAATAAAGTGACGGTTGAGAAGCCAGCAGGTAGTGATGGCAACGTTACAGTGACGCTGCCAGAAGTTAAAGCCAACAAACCTCACCTTCCTCCACCTCCCGTCTTCAAAAGTGCCGATCCAAAACAGACAAACATTGCACTTGAAAGTACCCAGGTCACTTCTCCAGCGAAGGATGTCAATGAAACAGTTCACAAAATGCCCTTGAAAGACGCCGTTACAACTGTTATCAAACCCAAAACTAGAGACGAAAAGGAACTGGTCGTGGTGAAATCTGGCACAATTATTCAAGAAGAAACAGAAGATGAAAGTGGCAAAAAGCACAAGTTCAATTTGCCACATTTCAACATCCCAAAACCAAACTTCCATCTGAAAAAATCAAAAGAACCAAAAAGTGAAGTGGAAAATGAAAAATCCAACGTAGAAATTTCTTCCGAACCAATTAAAGAAATCCCCAGCCAAGCCACTGAAGATTTCAAGGCAGTTGAAGTGGTGACTAACGGACCCCAGAAGGCCACCACAGCGACAATTAATGAAGTTTCTCTAGGAAGTCATGAGGTTTCTCTGCCTAGCACCAGCCTCACTCCGGTCGAACAACAGAAGCTGGACGATGATGTGTTTGTGAATGAAACCAATGACCCAGCATCAATCAAGCAAGTCACTCTGCCCGAAGTTATAAACTCCCCAAGCGTTTCTAAGCCAGATTTTGAAATCAATGTTGCAAAGAACACGGGAGATGTGAAAACGACCAAAGATGCAGTGGAAGATAAAAAAATTGAAATAGATGTAAAAACTAATGAACTCAAAACTAATGCAGAAATAGATGAAAAAGCAAAATTATCCGGTAAGAAATTTAAATTAAATTTTCCACAATTCGGGAAAAAAAAAGATAAAAATACCACGGAGGAAAGCGATAAAGCCATTGCGGGAGAAGCAACTATTAAAACTGAAGCTAGAGTTGAAGATTCCACGAAAATTTCTCCACTAAAGCCCGCAGAAGGAGCCATAAATACAGAGAGGAAGGTAGAAAGTACTGTAATTCCTAAGCCAGCATCCATTGAAATGCCCAAGGAGGCTGTTCACGTCGAAACAAAAATTGTCAACCCTAACTCACCAGTGAACGTGACTGTGAATACCAATGCAACAGACCATGTCACAGGAACCAACAACGCTTCAGTAACTGCACCAACTACAAACACAACTAAAACTACTAACACAACTAACACACCTGAGCAGACCAAAATGCCAGCAAATACATCTAGTAATAATGCACCTTCTGGATCTTCCACAACGGATTCAAAAGAAACTGGAACCGAAAAAACAACGCCTGCTCAGCAGGAAGAAAAAAAAGCTGAGAGCTCGGATCGGCAGACAGAAAAAAAGAGCGGTTCTGATAAGCCAACTTTTATGGGAAAATTAAGATCGAATTTGCCTCAAATTTGCGTTCAAAAGTCAGGTTCTCCAGAAACGGGGGCGTGTTGCATGAGGAAGAAGAACCAAGAAAAAGTTGAAGTGGCATCAAAGACTGTCGTTGTTGAAGATGTGGCGGACAAAAAGAAGAAAGAAAAAGTTGCTGATAAAACACCAAGTGCCGAAAACACCTTGGAGAAGAAGAAAAAGAGAGGATTCCTAGAAAAGTTCCAAACCAAAAAGAACCAAAAGGAACTAGACGCTGAGGATTCAACTCTCGAAAAGAAAAAGAAAAAAGACAAGGTTTACATTATGGAAAACGACCTGTCTGAGGAGAGTCCAAAAGGTTTGTTTGGGAGGACCAAGAAGAACAAGAAAGCTTTGGAAGAAAGTGCCAAGAAGGAGAAGCAAGGTGAGCTGGTTGTGGTGGGAGACACACTGGTGACCGAGTCGATGAAGCTGTCCAGGGAGGAGTTGTCAGGAGGTGGCAATGAAGGCAGGTTGAGTGCCTTCCTTCAAGACGGCCAAACATCGCCTGGAACAGAGAACAAAATCGTCTTGGACGCCAACAACAAACCCGTGTTCGGTAACTCAAACGCCATTGAACGAGAGAAGTTCATTGAGAACGTCCAGAGAGAAGCCGATGCAGACAAGAAAAAGTTGTTTGTGGACGAGAACGGAGCTGAAATTTCCGTTGGTGACTCTCTACACGAGGGTCTGCAGACTACCACGTCCCTCAAAACCACTGGCGCTGCAGTAGGCCCAGGAAAGGAGCAACAGGGAGGAACGCTGACGAACCAAAAGTGGAGTCAATCCCCCAACAAGAAAAACGCCTTCTTCAGCACCATAGCAGACGATGGTCGTCAAGATGACAAGAAACCACTGGAGTTCGTGGTGGTGGCCATTGACTTCGGAACTACCTTCAGTGGCTACGCATTCAGCTTCAACCGGGACATCGAGTCGATCCACGTGATGAGGAAGTGGGAGGGAGGGGATCCCGGAGTGACCAATCAGAAGACGCCCACCACCCTCCTTCTCGACCCCACTGGCAAGTTCCACTCCTTCGGTTTCACGGCTCGTGACTTCTACCACGACTTGAGTCCCAAGGAGGCCCAGAAGTGGATGTACTTTGAGAAGTTCAAGATGGCACTCCACTACAACGCAGTGAGTTGCTTCGTTGCCTGCTTCGTACTAGTTTTTTTTCATGCAATCACAAAACCTTGACTCACTCATAACGCATCCGTCTATGTGCTCACACTCACACAAGCCTCGAATATCCTTGAGATCTAAACTTTCCAGATGTGCATTTTTAAATTGAAAATTCAGCTCTCACTTTGAGCTCCCTCCCAGCACAGTTGATAAGCTGTTTTATCGGATTTTTTATTTTAACTTTTATTATTGGAGTTGTTTTAAAGCTTATCATATTTCTATGATTCCTCTCATGGCCATGTGATACTTGCATTTAACATCTGTTTGCTATTAAGACTGTTCAACCTCAAGACTCTATTACAAATCATCACCTTATTGTAATCATACAAAAACAATGTAACCCTGGCAACAAACTAAATTAAGATAAAAAAATGAATATTTCACTTTTCCTTTGAAACTGAGTTTTTAACTTATTTCCATTATTCCTAATCTTTCAAGTCATTTTCGTTCTTTTTTCTATTTCATTTAAAAATCTTCTTATTCTGACTTGTTCCATTATTCCTTCCATTCTTCAAGGATCTCAGTTCAGAAACTGAGATTAGAGCTGCCAATGGCCAGAACTTCAAGGCTTTAGACGTCTTTTCGCACGCCCTCAAGTTCTTTCGCAACCACGCCATCCAAGAAATCGGTCTGTTTCTTTTACTTCACAAGCAACATCGTTGATTGCTTAATCGATTAATACATTAATCAAAAACTTTTCATTTTAACATTTAAACTTCAAACAATTGCCTTCTTGATCAAGTAATTTATTTATAATTTTTTATTCACTTGATTAAAAAAAATTATTCGATTTATTTTGTTAATTTATTTCCAACAAATCTTCAACGCCAGGCGAACAAAGCAACACTCCGATCTACGAGGAGGACATAAAGTGGGTGATCACAGTTCCCGCCATATGGAAGTCTCCGGCCAAGCAGTTCATGAGAGAAGCGGCCTACAAGGTTTCCTTACGAATGCCTGAGTACTTTTCTATTGCCTTTGACCACGTTTTGAACCCGATAACAAGCAGTTAAAAGAGGATGGTTATGATCAAGTCAGTTTCAAAACGTTTGGTTTGAGTTAATAAAAAGTTGTTTAAATTTTTGAGAGTTTACTTTAGGTTCGCTTTAAGTAGAAAAGCTGAATTTGTACACCGATAGAATTCATTCGAAGCCTTTGGTGTGACAATTGATAAAGAGACTGATATGTGGGAGCAGGAAGGATAAAGGCGAGATAGCAGTTAATAGGTCTTGCAGTATTCAAGGAATGTCACAAAAAGCTGCAGCTGCTGCAGCTGCGAGAGACTCCACAAATCTTCGTCTGCTAGAACAAGAGTTATGCAATGCAATTTATCGTGTGTGAAAACTTCAGATGCTGAAAATATTTCAAGTTTTTGAAATATTAGAGATTGAAATTTGAGAAGGTGGTTGTATTGAAGGTGCTTATGAAATCTTTCTTAACTGGTGTGCTGTGAACTTGAAAAGAAAATGTAAAATAAACAAGTAGAGCATCCATCTAACACTATCAAAGATCAACTTTGAGTCAAGTCTGCGTGGTCGTATTTATAGAACTAGATGAGTGTGTTATGTTTGAGCGTGTGTTTGTGTGTGTTTTGGCGTGTGTTTTTGCTGATGTGTCTGTGTGTGTGCGTGTTTCTTTAGAGATTTTTGTAGATGATAACCTCTTAACTTTAAAAATACGAGAAGTTAATACATAAAAGTTGAAAACTTTTTCGAACAAGATAACAACTATAGCTTCTTCACTCTAGAGTGGAAAGAAAAGGGGTTCGATGGAAAAAGAGTTTGAAAATTGGCTGGAATAACTCAAAATTGATGATATATAGAAATGCACTTATTTTTCGTGCCTTTGTTTCGAGAAATCTTTTTCGAGAATTTTCAGGGTTGTATTTTTCACTCTAAGGTTTGAGAATTTAGTATAATCTCTGCAACGGTGAATATAAAATAATAAATTTATGTAGAAAAAATTTTTACTAGGTGAATTATGAAATTAATAAAAAAATCATAGGTGGAGGCTTGTTCAATGTCAAAAGCGCCCTAAATTATATACTTGCAGCCGCTTAATGGTTTAAAAAGTCATCTGTTTATTCGAAGAAAAAAATAGTCGATGTTTAATTACTTAATAAGGAAATAATCAGCTGATTCAAGCTCAATAACCTAAGCAATGAAAATGAATAATACGCAATAACTATAAAACCCTACAACGCAAAAATCAAAATCATTCGTCATTCGTCAATCGCAAGGCAATCCTCACTTTCGGAAAACAATTTCAAAATCAATCAGTGACTCTTATTACTTTCACGTTTTGTGCCACCCACCTCACAGGCGGGCATCGCAAGCGCAGAGAAGGCAGAACGTCTGTTGATTTCCTTGGAACCCGAAGCGGCGTCAGTGTTTGTGAGAAAGCAACGCCTCAGACAACTTCTCCCGGGTCGGTTTCTCATGTTACATTCATCAGCAGAAGTTCTTGAATATTCATAAGACTGTCAATGATTCATCGGCAAGATCTCTTCAATATTAATTACATGGTCCATGTTCATTCACCAAGATTTCTCGGTTTGTTGCTTCGCACATCAACACTTTTTGATTACTCTCAAGATCGCTCATGTTTCATTCGACTTTTGAATTTTCATTTAATCATTAGTATTTCTGTTATCAGCATTTCCTGAACAAGTATTGAGTTTCTTATGTCCTATTTGTGCAATTTGTTTGCTTCAGCCTTGATAATGTTGCCTGTGAATCAGTTATGAAACCTTCTGTACAATGATCTTGCTCATTTTATTTGAGTATTCCAAGATTGTTTCATTTTCTAGCCATGTTCATTAAAATCTTTTCATCTATTGTCCATCAGATTCTGACCATTACCATACGGTCTTCACCAAAATTTTCAACTAAAAATTATTTTGAAAACCATTGGTGACTTCTTTTTTAAACATTTCCAACCCAATCCAACGCTTTCAACCACAGAGTCAAGAGAGGAAGGCAAGGACAAGAGTCAAGATATTCTGCCGCCTGAACACGTGGAAAACATCAACTACAGCGCCAGCTACGGTACGTTCAAACCACCCTTTGAAGACCTTGCAAGTAGTTTGGAAGTCATAAGACCTATTTCTTACTCAATTGATAATCAATTAATCATCAATTTACCAATAAACCAATAAATAGGACCGATATTATTTATAAATCTTTGAGTATAATGACTTTTCTTTGGGATATTTTGGTTTTTGTTGAGTTTATCATAAACTTCTTATACTGTTTCAAAGTAGTAAGCATTCTTCAGACCTATTAATAAGCATTACTCATTTTGAATAGTTCATCACACATACTTTCTCATTACAACTCCTCTTACTCATCCACATCCTCACCCCCACAGATGACTCATCCTCTCACAACCAAAGCTCTTCCTCTGGTGTTTTGAACCACTCCCTGCAACGTTCTCCCTCTCCCGCCTCCACACCCATCTATGTGGGTCAAGAGGTGGACATCACGGGTAGGTCGTTTTGTTTGAAAAGCTTTGAATAGTCGAGCTGTTTTGGTTTGAAATAGTTAAGTGGAATATTCACAAAAATTAAAAGATTAGAAATTACTTGATGAAAATATTTGAAAATACTCAATGAGAAAGTTCGAAAAAATTAAATTATTAAAATGTATAAACAACATTATCTTATTATTATTTTTAGTAATATTTTTTTTAATGTTTGAAATTAAACTCATTAAAACCTTGAAAACCCAAAACGCCTCACTCCTCTGGCACCAGACAACCGCTTCATGGTGGCAGACTGCGGAGGGGGCACTGCAGACATCACAGTGTACGAGATGCTCTCAGCCACAGGGGGAAAGCTCAAAGAGCTGCACAAGGCCACGGGAGGGCCTTATGGATCCATAGGTTTGATCTCTTTTGGAATATCCTCTTGAAAGCGCTATTATATGTTTTCCTAATAGATTGATATTCTTAAGTTTTTTTAATAGTTTTTATTTTTATTTATACTTTTTTAATATGTTGACAATACGCTCTTTCAATATTTCCAAGTTTATTTCAGTATTTTTTTAGCTTCATACTATAATATGTTTTTTTATACAAATATTATCAGAGTCGACTGAGTTTTCTAATTTTTTGAAGCTATTCCCAGCTATTACTTCTCTACTTTCACTTCGTAAAGCTCTTTAAACTTTTGTTTATACAGTTTGTAGCAGAGCGCTCTTTAACAGTGTGATCAGCGCTATATAAATGATTTGACTAGATGAAAGAGTTTTTAAAAATGTATTTTTGTTGAAAAAATATTCAATTTTGATATGTGGTTAACGTAAATTATTAAAAAAACTCGAATGAGTGGAAAAAATTAAATTTTTAGGAGTTGACTTGGAGTTTGAAAAACTGCTGGTTTCAATCTTCAGCGGAGATTTCATTGAGACTTTCAAGGTATTTTGCTCATGAGCTACAACAATTCTCGCATGAAAAATGAAAATTACATCACTTCTTTTAACCTTTCTTTCGTCTCACGCATCAATCTTCATTTCAAAATTACCCTCTCTTAATCTTGTACGCAATCTTATTTTCAAATCCACCATCATGCATAATATTGTTTTTAAAATCAAAAACACACAAAATTTTAAAATTTCTTTCTTATTCAAGACTTAACCTCACACACAAACACTAAAAAAAAAAAAAAAAAAAAAAACTTACACACACACACACACACACACACACACACACACACACACACACACACACACACACACACACACACATACACACACACACACAAACACACACACACACCCTCCAAAGCTCAAAAGACCAGCTGGCTGGGTGGATCTGATGATGGCCTTCGAGTCTCGCAAGAGGGCTGCCAACCCGTTCAAGCTGAAGCCACTCAACGTCCCTCTGCCTTTCTCCTTCATCGACTACCACAAGAAACACAAGGTGTGTTCACTTGTTTGTGTCGACATGTTTGTGTTAAAACTGTGGTGTAGAGATGTTTGTGTAGAAGGTCTGTGTGGATATGTTTACTCTATGGATCATGTACCTGTATACACGTGCATGAAACAAAAATGAATTCAAAGAGAATAATTATAAATATATCATACCCTTCCATGACTGCTTTCTTTCAGTAGACTTGCATATCTTATGGCAATAAAACATGAACTAAAGATTAAAAAATCCACGTTCTCGTTTTGCGGTAATCACTGTAAGTAATTCGCATGGTGTCTTGATTATTCAATTAGGACTGAGCCACAATAATCTAGTCTCGAGAAGTGCAACTGGCATGAGTCATCAGCTAGGTGGAGAAGAATTCATCTTATTCCGAGATTTCCGTTTGGTGTGGAATATGTAATTAGGATGAAGCTCACAAATACATTTCAAAACTTCTTTGTAATTATTCAAAGAAAAGTTGTTTTCATAGCTACATGTGGGGCGTATGAAGACAGAAGATACTTTTTAAATAGATGTTTTCGTGATATACAAAACATAGTTACCGTGAGATTGTGCAAAAATGATTCTAAGTCAAAATAATAACTCAGTTACGCGGAATATAAATAGTATAAAAAAGTAATATTGTTGACAGTGAATATGAACATAAGGCATCCCTCTGAAAAGCATGAACCAAACATAAGGCAACCTCAAACCTAGGCGCCAGATGCAGCTTTCGACACACCGCGCAACAGTGCATTTTTCCCCATCCTTTAACTAGCACATTACCGGAGTAAAACTGTGCATCCAACTGGCTTCATTCACTCCTGAAATACAAAAACCCTCATTGCCGTTATCACCTCGGTTACTTTATTAGTATTGCTTCTACTTGAAAGCTCTCAAATAACAGTGATAAAGTTTTTTATCTTTTTAAAATTCAAGTACAAATTCTTGTAGCTACCTTCTTAGATTAATAGCCCTATTTTTTTGAGATTTCAGCCTTCTCTCTCAGACTGCCAACTTACAAAATCTCTCTTTTAAACGTTCCCACACAATCAGCCAAAGTCGACTTGAAAAATTGCAGTACACTTTTTCATCTTAATTAATGTTTCATTTTCCGCTTTTTTATCAACTAGAAAACCAAAATGCATAATTTTCTTATAATCTTTCTCACAATTCGCCCAATCTAATCCTTCTTCTTCTTCTTTTTCTTCTTCTTCTTCTTCTTCTTCTTCTTCTTCTTCTTCTTCTTCTTCTTCTTCTTCTTTTTCTTCTTACACTTTACCCACCTCCCACAGAGCTCCACAGTAGAGGCAGCGATTAAGAAGTACAACAACAAGAATGTTTTGTGGTCCTCACAGGGAATGCTGAGGCTGCTACCCGAGGCAATGGACCTCCTCTTCCAGCCTGTCCTCTTCGACATCGTCAAGGCCATCAGGGAAGTCATCAACCAGCCTGACGTCGCAGGTTCGAAGAGTGCTAGAATAATTTTAATTGATCATAATTAAAGAAAAAGACTTGAATCAACTGTTTATGTTTTTGTGGATTTTCACTCGGTGCCTAAATTTTTGTCAATTATTTCCTTTTTCGAGAAAAATTAAAATTTCCGGGTTCCAATTACTTTAAAGTTTAAAATCGTTTCAAGTTTTAAAAAACGCTGCAGGTTTAAAATATTTTTAATTAAAAAATAATTTAATCTATAATTCTTGAAAAATGAATAAATAAAATCTTAAAGAAATAAAGTTTAATAATTTCACTCTCCTACAGGTGTCAGCAACATCTTCATGGTGGGAGGCTTCTCAGAGTCGCCCATGCTACAACAGGCCATCCGCAAGAACTTCGCCAGTCAATCACGCATCCTCATCCCCAATGACGTCAGCCTAACCATCCTTAAAGGTTTTAAAAATTATTTGAAAACAACCCTTAGAGGTCTTTATAACCATTTGAGGCTCCTTGTGCTACCATTTTTGATACCCGAGTAACAAAAACTTAAATTAACAACAGTTAAAAATGCTTTTTTCATGTTTCGTCGTTGATCTTTACCACAACCAAAATAAGCTCACAATACGTAAAAAATTGATAATAAGAACAGAAAGTGGAAAAAATATTTAAAAATATCGAATTACTAAACTTCGTTAAAATGCTGATTTTTACTTGCACAGGAGCCGTGTTGTTTGGCATTGATCCATCTGTGGTGGTGATCAGGAAGTCAAGGTTGACGTATGGGCTTGGAGTCCTTAACAGGTTCATCGAAGGTGAAACTCATTCACTTGTTTTTTTTGGAATATATTGAAAGGTTGTTCTCCAGAACTTTTTAAAGTTAGCAAAAATAGTTTTCAACTTATTAAAATATTATTTAAAAAAAAAACAAAAAAACAAAAAAAACTAGAAATTTTTTTTGAACTTATCTATTTTTGAACTAAAAACTAATTTTGAACAAACAAAAAATTTAAACTGATCTATATTTTTCAAATTACTTTCCTTGAACTAAAGCATATACATGCACTAAAACATTCACTTCCACCAGTCTTTTCCCCCACCACTTTTCAGGCAAACATCCTGAGTCGAAAAAGGCGCTGAAAGACGGAGAGGAGTGGTGTGTGGATGTGTTTGATCCGCTGGTTCTGGTGGATCAGTCAGTGGCTTTAGGGTCTTCAGTCATCCGCTCCTACACTCCTGCTGCCTTCAACCAGAAATTCAGCCTCTTCCACATCTACTGCTCCAAAGAAAGGTGTGTTTGAGTCGTTATTGAAATGCCTTATGTAACAAAATCTACAAAACCCAGAAATTACAATGATAACTTCAATCGATTGATTAATATCTTAAACAATACTGAGTACGTTACAAATTACGTAAAACATTGCGTAAATATTGAAGTATTGCATAATCACGTTTCAAAAATTCACGTTTGCAGACACGTTGATTTCGTGACGGAAGAGGGGGTGGCTAAATGCGGCACCCTGCGTTTGGACCTTGACGACCATCAGTGGGAGTTGGAGTCGACGCCTTCAAGGCCCGTCAGTCAGCAGATCAGCTCGCAAGAGGCAGATGCGGTAGAGAATGAAGCGGTTCGACGTGAGATCCAGGCCAGACTGACGTTCGGAGACACGGAAATCAAACTTATTGCCCTTGACGTGGCCACTGGCAACTACGTCAGAGCCACTCTTGACTTCTTGAACAAGTAGCTGTAGTCGTTCTAGTTGTCGTGTAGTTATTGCTTCCTCTCAATGGTGTTTTGCAAAACTGATTTAAATTATTATTTTAATTAGATTTTTTAAGCATTAAACTTTCAACTATTTATTTAGCATGAAAGATTTATTTTATTTCGCATGTTGTCATTAAGCTTTTCACTTTTACGGATGCTTTTGCTTCTTCCTATAATGGGTGCTAGATGAATGTAAAGAAAATCACCCCAGAGAGTAAAACTAGTAGATTCTTTTGTTGTCTTTTGATAATTTTAAAAATAAATAACTTTTTGCAACTGGGAAACAAAATAAAATTTTAGGAATAAAAAATAATTGATTGAATTATCCATCTATGTCTGCTGTTTGTTTCTATGACGCCGACGTTTATAGCATATAATATTGAAATCGAATAAAATGGTACATTCTTTGAAGAAGTTTTTTCCCCAAAGCTTAGATTGAGTAGTACATTTTCTCAACCGAAATACCTTTCAAGAGTGATTAGAGCCAACAAGCTGGTGGCACTCAAGCGGGTCTTTAATAAAGTTTTCAAATAGCAAAAACCGTTTCAAAGATCGTTCCAATAGTAAAGAAAACAAGAGACTTATAATTTCTAAGTTGTTTAATTTTTCGTGTTTTTAGGTGAGTTTAATCCTTAGAAAGCATGCTAGGGTCATTTTAAAGATTAAAAAATTTTCCATTGCGATTTTTCAAGTGATTTCAAATGATGTAAACACTCGACATTATCGAACGCTTTGATAAAAATAGTCAGAATCTCTACACCTGAGTAAAGTTCATTAGAAAAGAAAGAAACATATTCAAATTAATTGATAAAAATTGCAATATTACAAACAAAAAATCAAAGGATTTCGATCATTTTTTTAAATTGAGACAACGCAGAACACTAAAGGTCGCTCAAAAACTGAGTTTGAAAGAAAAAAACGTAGAATTGAATCACACTCGCATAGATCTTTGAACGACTTTATGTAAGAAAGAGTATAAATAACACTCACCGAGGTCTACTTCGAACATTCAACATGAAGCGCCTGCTAAAACTTGTCATCTTCCTGGCCTTGTGCCTCACCCTTGCAACCTCCCAGCAGTGCTCGGAACAACAGCCTTCGGTCAGTGGGTGGGTGTGTGGCAATGTAGTTCATTTTTTAATTTAAAATAATTCAATTTCTTGCTCACTAAATTACGTTTTATACTCGATATTTAATTTTAATTTTTCCACAAATGATTTTCTCGAAAAGGAGCGCGAAGGAGTTAGCTAGGGTAATTTTATTACGGCCAAAAAATTCATAAGCCTAACGTTCCACACAAGCGTAACCTCTCCCAAGGTCATAAGCGGCTTAAAGGAACATGCGTTGTACTTCACGGCGATCGTCAAGCAAGGTGCAGACTCGAAGGCACTCGCCAAAAAAGCAGCTAACCTCCAGTCCTTCGTCGATCAAATAAGTCCTCCTTCTTCCTCCTCCCCCTCCGACGAACTCATTGCAGGCGTTGGCTTCGGACATGACTTTTATAATGGGGTAATTCTGTTTGTGTTTTCCTCTTTTGAATATTCTTTATATCTTTTCTCAAATTATGCTGAATTGAAATAAAAATTTGTTTGAATTACCAAAAAAAACCTTAAACTTGGGTTTTCCAAAGTTCATGACAACGTTTAAACTCACCTGTGAAGTTTTCGAGCGAGAACAGAACGTTCCAGTACGCCACCAGGAGAGGCGCCCATGGCGTCATGCCCGCCACAGGTCTTTCATCATTTTCCTTCCTCTCTCAAGCTGCATACCAACATTTGAATTTTATAATTAAAAAAAAAACTTTTTTTGCTAAAACATTGGATCTTGTTTTGAGTCTTTAATGTTTCAGTCGTTATAAAAAAAGGGTCTATTTTTTTCAGAAAATTACAACAGATTTTCAACACAGGCGGTGATATCTTCGTGCACGCCAAAAGCAACAGCCTGAGCAAGTTGTTCGAGTTGGCTCAGAGGTTGTTGAAGGAGTTCGGCAGGCAGAACCTGGGGTCGTTCGAGGACGTGTATGGCTTCCAGTACAAGGACGGCAGAGATCTGTCTGGCTTCATCGATGGTGGGTAGTTGCTGGTCATTGATGAAAAATGAGTTTTGTATCATTGTTTAAAGTATTTCAACCAAAAGTATCCATGAAATGCTCCAAAAAAATTGTTCATAAAATACTTTAACTTAAATTAGCGATAAGAATAATCTAACTCAAATTGTTTGGCAAAACATCGAAAACTCCAACTCACAATCATCCAAAATTATTTTAACACAAGATTATCAAACAAAAACATTTTCAGCATGTAAGTCCTAATGCACTGTTTGATTCAGGAACTGAGAACCCAGCCA
>OX387254.1:5913780-5923780 GCA_947562095.1 Branchellion lobata | reverse complement strand
GTGCTTGGAATAACTAAAAATGCAGTAATGGAAATTTTTTAAAATATAATTTAGTTACTGGTAAATGAAAGCTTTCAACCTTGAAAAAATAAAGCACATCTAGCGACTGAGAAAAAGTTACATCCACATCGTTTGAAACACGATGGACCAGGGAGTTAAAATGCAAAAAAAGTCTCATGAAGTCAATGGCTTTTATGGGTGGTTCAACGAAGGAGCAAAATGAGTGGGTAAACTGAAGAAATGTTAGAACATAAAATGAAAATAAAATGACCTAATTTTAGTTTTACCCAAAAAAAACTCATAAAAACCTGAAAACAAATGAAAATGAGATCAGAATATGTTGAAATAAGAGAAAAAGTATTGAGAAGATCATGGAGAGGTGGGAGTATCGGACGAGGTGGATGAGGCTGGTTTCTGCATTGCGAATTTCCTGTAGAAGCTTTGAACGTAAGTGAAGACGCACTTCCAGTCGGGATTCTTCATCATCACCATGTCGTTCACGTCCAACAGAGGAGCTATGTCGGCGTATTTCCTGGAGGGAACATGGCAGGAATGGTGAATTGTTTTTTTATTGTTAAAAAATATATATATATATATTTATTACACATATAAACAAAAAAAATGTATATAGAGATAAAAAAGTAAAAAGTGTACATAAAATAAGAATAAATACAAATAAAACGACAATAAATTATAAAAGCGAGGTACGCTCATTTGAATGCACTTGATATACAATCTTAATGTCTCTCCACTCAGTGTATTTAAGAGCAGACTCCTGCATGCTTTATTGCATCAAGGCTTTCAGGTTGAACACCTGATTAAGTACGCAGAGAAGGAATGGAAAATTGATATAAACTTAATGAGCGAAAAATTCTATCTGGAAACGGATTATGCTAAAACACTTTTCTTATCATCATGCGCTCACTCCGCAACGTCAAAGGCCAAGGTGAAGTTTCCTCTTCTGTTCTTGGGGTTTAGCTTCGAGAAGTCGAAGGCTTGAGGGTGGAAGTGGTGAATGAGGGCGCAGAAAGCCATTCCATCGGCCCAGCTGCCCGAAAAGTTGGTGATGTTGACGTTCTGAACAGGTGGATAGGCGTGGAAGCAAGATAAAACATTTTTTTCAAATGAAAAAATTATAGTTAAAAGGTTTATGGCGTTGAAGGGGTAAATGGATGGCTGACCGATGGTGGATGAGTGAGGTAGAGGGTATTGTAGATGAATGGTGATTTTTTTGATTCAATCGTGATAAACTTTTGCATTGACAATGATCTTCAGTGTCTTCTCTCACCTCGTATCCTTGCGTCTGCTTCTTGCACCACTCCAGCAGCATCTGCTTGATGGCACTGGGATTCCGCGTCATTTTGGGCTGGGCAAGAGTTGAGGGGCTGGTGGGAAAAGGAAGTTTATGAAGTTGATGGGAAAAAAAGAAAAAAAAATGTTAGTGTTAGATCTGGTTTGTTTTCATTGCTTTCGTAATCTTGAACGTGTGAAGTGAACCCACCTTGTAGGGGATGCCGGCGTGCCTGTGAAGGCGAATGCACTTTATTAATCATTATAAATTTAATGCAAGCAGGAATTTAATTAGGTGCATACCAAAGAACATCGGCGCACGCCTTGAAACACACACAAGCACACACACAATCACAAACACGCCAACACAAACATACACCCACAAACACCCACAAACACCCACAAACACCCACAAACACCCACAAACACGGGAAAAAACGCGTAAACACGCGCAAACAAACCTACACAAACCAACATAGAAAGCTACGCATAAAAAAATATAAGCATACACATGCAAACATACAAGCCTACATGGAAACTGACACTAATTAGATTGAATGCAAGCATCCATTCTTCATTCTTTTCATCGCTCAAAGCAATAAATACTTTGCAGAGGCTTTTATGAGCGAATTATTTTCAAATAAAGACACATTAATGAATTTATTAAATAAGTTATTCAATTATCGACATAGTCAATATTTCGACGTATTCACTACATCTGATAAGGTTTCTCAGCTTTCAATAAATTTGTGTTTATAGATTGTAAAAACAACCTTGTGTCTATTAAATCACTATAGAGCTGATATTTTCCATAAGAACTATTTTTTCTATTCTTATAAGCAGACAAACTAAAAAAAACAAAAAAAAATTCTATTTTTTTAACCTTTACAGATCTAAGCTCGTGTTCAAGTAGAAGAATTTTCAACCAATAGTGCCAAATAGGTTCGAAAACAAAGCAGCTTATTTATAGAAATATCTTTCGGCTCCTGCTTTTAAGCGATTATTCCTAAAGTTTCAATGCTACAAAAATGTAACCACACGGTCTGGAAATAGCAAAGTTCTTGCATTGAATCACATTATTTTTTTTATTTCATGCGAACAACTAAAAAGTCAGTCCAAGGTCATTAGCTCCAGTGGCTCATTTAATTGAATCGCTGATGGCTTTTGCGATCCTCTCAGTAGATTCTCCTATTTGGTGTTGTTTTTCTTTTCCTAATTTTTCCTACATGCCATTTTGTTTTTTGCGCTATTTTATGCCATTTTTAGTCGCTTTTTTTTCTTTTCACTCTTCCACTGTTGTTTCGAGTTTAGTTCAAGTATCTTCCAGTCAGGGGCGATTTTTCGAAGTAATTCAGCCACAAATTCTTCCATGTTTGAAGCTCATCGAAATTCCACTGGAAACTTTTTTTATGCCTAACAACTGCTTCTCCTTGAGGAATCAACTGGCAGTTCGGCCTCAAGATGACGTGTGAAGTTTATGATTTTTTCAACCTTTCAAATTTTAGGTTTTTTTTATTCTGCAATTTGTAAAGCACTTCATAATAAAAACTGAAACTTTTCAACTTTATGTACGTGGTATATGGTACCTCCACAAAAGCCAAGCATATTCGCCATAACAAACCATTTAATACACGGCACTGGAGCAATGGTGAGTTCTTGCTATTACTAACGACCTTCTGACAAATGAGATAAAGTTACTTTCTTCGCTGAAAGCTCAAGTGCTTGCGATTAGTGTTTTCAAAGATTGCTGAAATCTAGGCACTACGCCACCTTTCCGCCACAAAGAGCCACTCACCCCCGTGGAAGACTGATTAGATACAGCCTCTTTTGAAGCGCTTAACCGACATTAAAGTTGGCCCTGATTCATCGGCCCACTGAGCCTCAAACTGTTGATATTATGGCCTCTCTGCTCGTCAAAAACTTTTTTCAAAAGTTCCAAATTGAAGCAGTATGGAGTGGAGTGATGATTTCTGCAAAAAACCTTATTTTCTTCTGCTGCCAAGTTGTGTGGGAGTAGGCAGGTGAGACTGGCAGAAGTTATTGATTGCATTGTTAATTGCAGTGCGGTCTTCTTTATTGTTTTTTCCATACGTTTTTTTGGTGCGTTCAAGCGTCCTAGAATGCAACTTTAACAAGTGTTGAAGCATTCGCTGAAATGACCGCAATAATGGCAGCAATATCTTCATTCGGAATGCTCGAAAACTGCCTCGAATGTGTTTATGTCGACGTGTGCGGGACTCTCAAAAGCTCCCAATCATTCCTAAGTAATCCACTGCTGGTTTGAAAGATTTTTTTTCTTTGAAGGGATATTTTTATAACCAAAAAAATAATTTTCACTTATGGATAATATTTTACCATGGCTTTTCCAGAATATTTTTATATAACAAATTCACGCGTGATTTTTTAGCTAGAAAATGTTTTCAAATGTACTTAGAGTTCAAACATAAATAAGAAATCTGTTATTTCAATATTTATTTACAAGAAAGGTCTGTTTCATTCCAGGTTTTTATTTTTATTTCCGTATGGAGCCTCATCAATTGTCCATGAACCTTCCTTACCTGTTGCTTATTGACTTTCATTGCTAGGAGAAACAAAAGGATATATTATTAATTTTTTTAAATTCAAAAGTGTTTTACCTAAATTTTTCTTCTCTTTTAGGACCTCCTGCCTTTTCTTAATCTTCTCTTTCAGTGTCGCGTCTACGGTTTTCTTCAGCTGGAAATTTCATAATTTTTTATTGAAAGGTAATAAAAGGTCTGCAGACGTTAAATAGGATAACAATTTTGAAACTTTCACAAAGGTATTTTTTGTGCATGTTTTCTCAAAGGGGTTGTGTGCGCCACCTGGCTTATTAATTAATCTATGGGAATGCAATCAGAACGAAACTGTGAAAGAAAAAGCTACACCTTAGCATTTTAATTATTCATGAAACAGGAAGTTTACATTAGTTGCAAAAAATTGGTTAACTTTGAAAAATATCAAAAAAAGAAAAAAGAGAAAATATTGAGAAAAAAAAACATAAAAAGAAATACACCTACTTACGGTACAGAATGGTTGATTGTTTTTAATCCGTATTAGCTGCGCTACAGATTTGCTGGAACGCTCAAATATTGTGTGAGAAAACACATGAAAAACATAACGAAGGTTAGGCAATCGTTGAAAGACTGCCTGGCATCACAGATCACAGAATGAAAATGATAAGAATACAGTCAAAATAACATAAAAAATAAAAATGAAAATGAGAATGATATGCAAATACCGTGAAAAGAAAATATAAGAACACATTGGAATCAAAAATAAATAGGTTGGAAGTATTCATGGAAAGTCAAGATAGTGTAACCGGATAATAAAAATAGCCATTAATGATAAAATTTGAAACAAAAACTGAAATCAAGCTGAAACGTAATAAAAACATTAAAAAATCCTCACTTAACCACCGAAGGGTACTTAATGAAATACCATTTCGATGATTAAAACCGCTTGATTGCTTGAAAGTGACATATTTTTAAAATCACTACAATTCCACACCCACCATGTCTTCTAGCGTCTTTTCATCTTCTATCGAATCAACATCCACCTCCTTCTTGTCGGCCATTCTTCTATGAGATTTGTTGTTCTGTCGGAATGGAAAACCATAGAAGGATAAATGCATGAGTAGATTGGAGTGAATTCGATAAGATGACATGGTGAATGGGTGAGGATTGAGAAGCGAACGAGTGAAAGATGAACGAAGAATTGGCCAGACGTAGGAAGGATGAATAGACGTATAAATGAATGATGTATCGTTGTGGTGAGATGACTTGGTGATATAAGGCAGAAAAGGTCTGAAGGTCTGAACGAATTATTAGTTATTTTTCACTTTTAAGCATTCCCCATGTTGCTGGCCATGCAGGTTTTTTTGTTTTCTTCGAATACAAATTATTTCTTGTTTTTATTGTCCTTTCAAACATGGCCCCATGATTTATAGACTCAGGAACTCTCAAAGGAGCTGAACAGCCGATATGAAAAAGCATTTTGTGTGAATACTTCCCTTCGTGCTTGTGTACGTCTGCTTGTATGTGCGCGTGCAATTGTTGGTATATTCATCATTTTTACCGTTATTATTATGATCGTTATAGTTATTCATCTGGATGGGATTTTTAAGACGTTTTGAACGTATCTATGTTCTCGCTTCCTTCGTTAATAAATCTTGAAAGATAGGTCGTCTCGTGAAGTTTAATTTATTTTCGCCAAAGCATCTTTTCGGTTTTATTGATGTTTTCACAAGGTGACCTCTGCAACTTGCATTTATTTCTCTTGAAACGGACACTCTACCTTGCGGACTTGCTGGTTGTTTCTAGCATATGTATTAATCTATCAAAGCGGCTACACGAGAACCTTTCTCTACTTTGGACTTTGTTGAGAATTAACTTGCCAGTTTGCTTCTGCACTAAACTTCCTTAACATATAAAGCATCATAATGTTTGAAATTTACGGCGAGAACAATCAATGCAAACATTCATTTTAAAACAGATTTGAAGTTATGAAAGCTTTAATTAGCTCGAGAATAGTTGAATGAATAGATTTCCTGGAAGAGCAGATAAAAGCTGATTTATCATAGGGAGCTTCACTTCCTTCATAACTTCGAAAGGAACACAATTCCAAGGGGGCGCAATTTACGTTGGATCATTGTGAATGAATCATAATGAATCCGATAATTGATTGAGGTAAAATACGTAGTGGCATTAAGGAAGCTTTAATAAACAAAAAAATTTTTAATTAAAAAAAAATTTTAATAATTTTAAAAAATTAATAAGCTTAATTAATTTGATTAATAAAAAAAATAAAAAAAGTATTTAATTTTGTTAAAATGTAAAAGTAACAAGGAGGTTGCAACGTTGCATTAAATAACAGAAACGAGCTGGTTGAAGCTTATAACATTTTTATGCCTATGGACTCAAGTGAATAAAAAAAATTCAATTTTTCTTTTTTTCTTTTCTTTTTCCAATTTTTGAATTAGAGGCTTAAAACTTTATGTAACTTAAATGCATATATTTTAACTGATCATTTAAAAGAGATAAAAGTCAAATATCTTTTCATAATGCTCACGAGGTTGTAACATGAAAAGTTCACAAATTAACGCTTTGTAAAGCACCCCACCACTTTTGAAGGCATTAATTGTTTGTGTTAAATTGAAATAACTTGAAACAATTTAAATTGAATTAAAATTCAATGATGAAATCTTAACTTAAAAAATTTAATTTCTTTATTTCTATTTATTTAATGTTTTTTGACATTTAAATTGAATATTCACATAAAAGAAATTATGGTAAGCTTTCTATTTTTTTTCCAAATTTTATCTTGCAAAAGAAATAATCTTGCTTAGACCTCTTCACACGTAGTCATCTTTTCAATCGAGTTCATTATATCTCCATCAAAAATTGTATGTTTCTGCTCATTCTCAACTCAGTCTTACCAGGAAAAAACAATTTTCAAGCATTTATAAATGGTATATCTAAATGTTCACTCATTTATTTGATAGTTGAACAATAACTATCACTTTCAAACTCATTTTCCCGCCACTAGACGTTGATTCAAGATGCGATTGTTGGAAGCTTTACTGCGCATAGAAAGGCCAAGCGATAAAGTATTCACCCACCACACGAATCCTGCAACTTCATCCACGTGAGCGTTAGCACTGGCAGATGTGTGCGTTTTAGGCCTTGCCTCTTTTTAAAGCTATATATATGTGTGTGTTGTATGTAATGCATGTAAGGGTCTTCTTCAAGAGATCTCTTGTATATTTGTATGTTTCCATCTATTTTTCTCTATACGCATATTCTCACTATATGGATCTTAATATAAGGTTTTATGTACACTATACATGGAATGTATTAAAGAACTTGGATTTACGTGGGTTGAAGGGAGTAGCTGTGAAGATGGATACGAGGGAGATAAGAAGTATATAAGGACCACAAAGATAATGATTTAGACGTTAATGCTTATGCCTTCACAGCAGTGTAGTTACGTGCTTTTGAGATCCTTTTGTTATTTTATGTCGGTTTGTTCTTTCGCAGAAGTGACTTCTTGCGCATTTTTTAGTTTTTTTATTAAATTTTTTGTTGCAATAAACAGCTTCAACGTAAATGAGAATTTGAGCTTATGGTGGACTTATTGTAGTTCTTAACGATTTGTAGGAATTCAAAACAGTTATTCAGTCTGAAATAGAATTATATATGGTAACAATTGCTTAAAATTTTAACTGGATAAATATTTTTTTCATTATATAAATCTCTTGCAAACAGTATTGTTTGCTCACATCTTTGCTGAGCTCTTCCAAAAATTGAAAAAAACCCGTCGAAAGAAAATATTCTCCTGCACAGCATTTTTTTCTCAAAACAACGCTGAATCATCATTCAAAAAATACTTTTATAAAACTTTTAAGTTTTTCATTCACGCAAAATACTTACCTTCCATGGAAGGGCTAAGCTTCGATTTTCTTATCTTTTTGTGAAACAACAACTAGTTAGTTAAACAACACTGAGCTAGTTAAGTTACCACCTCATGAATACTCCGATCTTCCACTCATTCACTCCTTCTGTTGAACCTAAAAAGCATCTTCATTGTTTGTTCTCATTATTTTTTTCTTTAGTTTTTTTTTTGCCAAATTATATTTTTATGTGGTTTTATTTTCTTTTATGCCATTTTAAAAATAACACTATGGATTTTCAAATATTTTTTTCGTTTAAAAACCTGTGAGGCTCATTGGACGTTGATGGTACTATTAAGTTATATCATTTTTATATTGATTAGTTCAAAAAACGTTCATGCATTAAAGAATCTTTTAAATACTGTTATGAAAAATCTCACAAAATGGAAATAAAAATTTAATAAATATTGAAGTTTGAAAACAAGAAAAAATAAAACCAAATTGTTCCAGTTTTACTACCTAGTAGTATGCATCTTGTTTTACTCTTAAACATTCTGTGACACTATCTGAGTTTTATTTAGCAAACATTTCAAAAAACCATCAAAAATATTAAAAAGTCAAACTTAAAAACTATAAAGTGGTTTGGAAAAAAGTTGGAAATATTTTTCGAAAAATCCCATCCTTCAGACGACTCTGTGATGTCATCAAAACAATTATTGCTGTTAAAAGTTTTGAAAATTAATATTTTATATTATCTCTTGAAATAAATTATTGCTAATTTCTTTAAATTAATTTTTTTTTCAAATAACTTCCATTAAATGATCAGGTGTCAAGCTATACAAGAATGATTTCATATTCATATGACAGAATTCACATTTACACAAAATTATTATACTCGTAAACATATCTTCAAAAATGGAGGGTATACCGAGGATGCCTATGTTAAAAGTCGATTTGAAGACCTCAAAAGCTCACATAGACTTTAAAACACCGCTCAAAATGGTTGATATTTATTACTTATATTATTAATTTTTGGTTCTAAAATTCAATCTCAATATTGTGTCGTTTTCCCCCTTATTAAAAGTTATATTTTTTACAAATATACGCTACATTAGAAACGCTTATTTAGTGATTTCACTGAATAACTTTCAATATTGTCGGTACACATATAACTGAATTTTGCAGTACATCTCCAGCATATATTCTGAAAGAAGTGATTCCTACGATAAAGAGTGTTGTGAGTTAGAGCAATTGAGACAGGTTTGTAACCCATTAACATATATTATTCATATTTAAATAAATTAAAAAAACCGTAATGATCTACTTTAACACAACTTCAAAAACTTTCAACCACATAATGCAGACTGCTGTTACAAATGTAGCCTTAGACTTCACTGGACTACAGGCTCTCAAAAAATATTTCTGTCAACTGGAGTTTCTTTCCAATAGATTCCCACTCACATCAGCAGACCCAGCCTCCATTTCATTTGAATGGTTGTGTATACTTTTTATTCAAATAATTGATTTCTTTTGTCATTTTGATCAGATACTAGATTATCAATAATAATTTTTAAAATGCTCATTTTGCTTGAAAAATAACAATCTTTCAAAAAAGTAATTCCACCTCCAATCCAACCAGGCATGACTTGATGAGTAATAAGATGATCTCATTGAACGATGTGTACTTTGAGCAGGCGAATGTGCTTTTCAACATTGGAGCACTCCACCTCCTGCTTGGAGGCATGGACAACCGACTCACCCAAGATGTCAGTGCTGCTCTTATATAGGGATGTACTGGGAAAGAACTTTATTACTATAACTTCACACTGAAACAAAACAATCAAACTGATAAAAATGAAGATGATGATGATGATGATGATGATGATGATGATGATGATGATGATGCTTATCATTATGAAAAAGCATATACAGAAAAAATATAACATACTCATTACTGAGAAAACAAATTATTTAGTGTTTTTTTATCACACTGGTTAATCTAATGTTAAAATCAATATGACTGTTATATCTCATTGTTAGTGTTTAAAGGAAAAGTGAATACAAAATTGAGTGAAGTATGCATGCTCTAGGGCATGAAGATCTCTTGCACCCACTTCCAATGTGCTGCTTGGGCCTTCCAGCAACTGCAACAACGTCGTTTCAACACCAATGACTCGCAATGTCTTGACTTCAACAATGACGTTCTATCCTTCTACCACCTCACCATGCTGGTTTGATGCTTTTTCAGCCTTTTATTTTGCTTTCAACTCATGCTAGTTTCAAAGAAAAGAACCTATTTAT
>OX387254.1:5873780-5903780 GCA_947562095.1 Branchellion lobata | reverse complement strand
AACCTACACCACCACAACAACTACAGCCACAACAACTACCACCACAAGCAGAACAACCACAGTTCCACCCACGATACAACCACCACCAATCTCCAATTCACATTAAGAACACCCAACCTCCCAATCCTCAACTTCCCAACTCACTTCCTCCTAGCTTCAACCCCTCTCCTCTTCACAATCCACACCAATACAATACAACTTTCAAATCTAATGACAGCCTTTCTGAAGCAACCTTCTATAATAATCCTTCTTCTTCTCAACAATTCCAATACCCTCAACAACACTTCCAACCTCCACAACAACAAAATCTTTCGCAACCACCGCCACCACAACCGTATCCTCTACAACAACAACATTACTCAGGGCAACAACAACAACAACAATACCTACAGCAACATCAACAATTTTCTCAGCAACACTTTTATCCACAACAATCTTCACAACAACCTCCACAAGAACCTCCACAACAACCTCCACAACAACTTTCACAACAACCTCCACAACAATCTTCGTATAATACAGTAAATTCACCATACAAAGTACCCGTTACCAGCACTCAATTCAACAACATTACATCTTCCTTTCCTGTCATTAACGAAAATAATTTTTATTTCAAAAAGAGTCAACAGCAACAAAATGCGTTGCATCAGCACACAAAGCAACAACACCCTATACAACAACAACAACTAATACAACAACAACAACAACAACCAATACAACAACAAAAACAATTACCACAACTACAGCAACAATTTTTCCAACAATTCAATCAAAGTTTCAATCAACAACTTCCACAGCAACAACCGCCACAACAAATGCTACAACAACAACTGCCGCGACAACAACTTCCGCAACCACTACAACAACAACCTCCACAAAAACCCCTACAACCATTACAACAACTACCGCAACAACCACCACAACAAGCAGGATTCACATACACTAATCAAACGTTTAACCAAACTCTTCCGCAACAAAAAAATCAAAATATGAACCACACGAATTTTCAACAACCACTGCAACAACAGTTTCAACCGCAACAACCACAAAATCCCCAAAACATGCAGCAACAGCCACAACAACAACAACAAGTACCCAGAGCTTTTGTAGGCACTATCTCTTCAGTCTTTCCTTCTCAGTCCATCCCACAACAACCCACAAATCAAAGTTTCCAGCAACAACAACAACAAACCACACAGCAACAAAGTTTCCAGCAACAACAAAAACAAACTCAACCACAAAGACAGCAACAACCTCTACAACCATCGCCAAAAGTACCATCACCACAACTCCAACAACTACCACCACAACCTCAAAATCCCCCACTACAGCAACAAACCCCGTCCCAACAACCAACATTCCCCACACCTTCTCACACGAGACAGAGCTCATCAGCTTCATTAGACGACATCCTTTCAAACGGTGACGACGGCCTCACGGCGGGTTCAAGTCTCTTGCAGCCACAAGTTCTCACGCCAGAAGACCTGAAGCGCCAGCGACGCGAGGAAATGAGGACGAAGTTGAAGAGTAGTCACAGGGATCCATACGTTCAGGATGCCAAGCTGCAGAGTTTTGTGGCCGACGTGGAGAAGCTGAAGAAACACGTGGAACACCTTTCCAAGCCTCACCTCAACAAGATCAGCCTGCTGGAGCTGGAATGGAAGGTGGGTATTGCCTGCGTGTGGTGTGGTTCACTATCGGTGTGTTGTTTGGTTGGCGTGGTGTTGGATTGTTTAGTTAATGGTGCAGGTTTGGTGTGATTCTGAATTTATATGTGCGAAGTGGAAGTTTTTTGTATTCCGAGTTTTTTTACCTTCTTACTACTCTGTATTTTTTTCTTTCCCTCCCACCACCGCCTACCTTCTCACCACAGGAGTTGTCGGAGGAGCAGGACAGGAGCACCAAGAACCTTTCCATGGCCATCGCTCGCTGCTACCCCCTCAAGAACCGATGCCCCGACATCATGCCCTGTCATGCCCCAATAATTATTTCAATTTTCTTATTTTTTATATTTTAGTAATTTAAATTATTTTTTTACCTTTTTCTTTATTTTAGTACTAGAAGTTGATTTGTAGTTTCTTTATTATAATCATTTTTCAAATCTATTTTTTCTCAAATTTAAATAGCTTCTTTTTCAGTTTGCTATTGAAGGTTTTTCTCAGCTCTTCCATTGGTTTAATATTCTTGCTTCATCTTTCCTTCTCAGTCGACAAGACCAGAGTGAAGCTGCTCGACTCAGCTGATGACTACATCAACGCCAGTCATATCGATGTTGGTTCACATCCACGTGCTTCAATGTTTCCGTTCAACAAATTTTAGTGTTCGCGCGCGCGCGCGCACACACACACACACACACACACACACACACACACACACACACACACACACACACACACACGCACGCACACACACAAACACACACACACACACACACACACACCCAGAACACGTCACTGAGTTGTCCAGACGTCATAGCAACACAGACGCCCTTAGCAACCACCCTTGACGATTTCTTGCAGCTTCTGTACGACTACCACGTCGAAATCGTCGTTATGCTCACTTCTGCTAACGAACTCAGTGATAAGGTTGATTTTATGTATTTGTATGCGTGTTTGTACGTTTTTTTTTATGTCTAATCGATGCATTTTTAGCGCTTCTAACGCAACCTTTAACGTAAACGTAAATTTATACTGTGAAAAATCTCTCACTACGAAAAGATATTCACTAGTTGAAACTTTTCCTCAGCATTTTCAAGCATATTGGCCTGCAGACAAAGACAACGATCTCAAAACCACAAACTTTCAGGTGAATTTTGAAAAAATAATTGGTTATCTACTTAACCACTAACTTCCATCTCAATCATGTCCATTCAGCTGGAATATTCATTTTTATCAAACTCTTTCGCTTTTCACAATGAAATATTTCCACCTCACAGCTTAATCTCAAGTCAGTTCAAGTGAAGCAACACTGGACAGAAAGGATTCTCTACCTCACCAACAATAAGGCTTGAACTCCGAATCAATAAGCCCTTTCCATAATTTGTACATTCGTTCGTTTCGTACGATTCCATCACTTCATCCAAGTGGTATCAACCTGTGAAACCTACAACACCACATCACACATCTTCCACACACACCTTCACAGCTGAAGCCATGAATCACCAATCAATATTCACCACCATTCCACGTGCAGACCAAGCTTTCCAGGTCAGTCATGCAGTTACAGTACACCCAGTGGGCCTTGGGGTATGCTGCTTGTGACCTCTGAGACTCCATTGATACTTCTTGAACACAAATAACATATAATCCCATCGATAATTATTGTATATAAACAACACACGTACTACATATATATTTGTGGCTTCGAAGCTCTACGGGGTTAAGGCCACTATAATAATGTTCGTGTTTGTATATTATTGTATTGTATATTCAAATTCCTTATATCATAAATTCCCAGTGATCTCGAAGCACCGATGTTCTAACAGTACTTTAATAATACTGCTCATTGTATCGTATTGTCTTTCAACTTCGTTGAATTGTATTGTATACTATTGTTTAGTTTCATATAGAAAGCTATCGTACTAACAATCCACGATCTTCCACTCATAGTCAGCTGATCTTCTTCGACAGGGCGGAGCCGAAGGACCTGGCATCGATTTTGTCCTTTGTGACTCACGTGCACACGATGTTTCTGCAGCAGAGGAGCCTCATGAGGCCTGTGGTGGTACACTGCAGGTGGGTGGTGGGAGTGGGTGTGAGATGGGTGTCGAAAGGAGTAGGGAGGAAGAAAGAGGGAGAGTAGAAAAGAAAAAGGACTCATATCACCACCAACACCCACACCACTACCACCACACCATTATTGCCACCACCAACACTACCGATATCACCACCACGCACATCATCACCACCACACACCACTGACAACACCACACACCGCTGACACCACCACACACCGCTGACACCACCACACACCACGGACGCCACCACACACCACTGACACCAACATTCACCAGCAATGGGGCGGGTCGCACTGGTTCCTTCTTGACTATCTACAACGGAGTGGTCGAGGCGAACAGTGGAGGAGGTGTGGTGGACGTGCCAAAAGTCCTGGCGGCCCTCAGGACTCAGAGGAAGGGACTCCTCGAGTGGCCCAGACAACTGGACTTCGTATACCGAACCCTTCTCACCCACAACGTGGAACTTCTCAAGAAATGTATTTTCTTTTTAGTTTCATTTTTTTATTTAGGTTAACAATCAAAAATTGGTTTCACTCACGCTGTTTGATTTTTTATATCAAATTAAGAAATTAACACATTTTTTTCATTTTTCAACTTTTTAAATATGATTTTTTACTGCTAATAGATTAATTATTTTCGACAGATGGCATTCTGAACACATCATCTCTCCACGATAACGCTTATCACTTCCAGCATCATCACCCATTACACCAAGCCGCTAAAACAGTACCCACGCATTTATTTGCTCATTACTAGTTGTTTCAATCGTTTATCTTTTCATCAATTTTGAATAATAATAATAATAATAATAATAATAATAATAATAATAATAATAATAATAATAATGTAAATTAATCATTCCAATTTTTTAATAACGACTTTCAAAATATATGCACACCTGTTCATAGGCGATGACCATACAACCTCACTCATTCTTTTTCCAGTCTTTCGACGAAAAGCCAAAGAATGACGCGATGAGTCACCCCTCTTCAGAACCTCCTGCCTCCGCCAGTCCTCTCCACAACGCCACAGTTCCTCCAAACACCGTGTCCCTCCCCACACAGGTCTCCACTGCGGCTTGCGCCACCACTCAACCCTCGTCTGTTGCTGTTTCTGCTTCTCCTTCCACTAACACTGGCTATGATAATGCCCAAACCGTCAACGGAAACGCCATGGAAAACACCACACCAAGCCACACCAACAATGCTTCCTCGACTGACAAAACAACTATCGACGACATCAACAGCCTCGTCACCACCAGTGAAGCTACATTGTCCTCCAACCTGTCTGACCTACAGAACTTCGAAACATTTACACTGGACTCGAAGCCTCAGAAGAAGAAAGTGACGAAAGCGAACTTCTTCTCTCATTCGGGCCAACTCACCCAGCCTGCCTCCACACATGAGTCGGATGTCGATCCTCTCAATGCCTTGGATCCCCTCTGGAACATGCATTAGAGCTATTTGCCGTTGTAATCATCACTGTGTACAACGCTTCACTCACTTCTGATTCTGCACGCTCAACATTACTCGTTTGGTGGTATTCATCTACTGATCAATTTTCTTTATGTTTTAATGCATTTTTAATCGATCAAAAACAGTAAAGTTACAGTTTAGTTTTTTTTAGTAACCACAAGTAACTTATTGTTTTGCCGACACTCGCACGCAGTTCTATCGCTTTGCTTATCACTGAAAAACACCAAAATAGGTTTTAAGAGATTTTTTTCATTCATTAAATTTTTTAATTTATACATTTACAATCCATATTCCATTAATATTCCATTCAAAACTAAATCTGTCGTTTGTGTGTCGAACAATCAAATAAATACATGTTGAAAAAAAATTTAAATTCCGAAAAAATAGTTTATTTTAAAACAAAACTGAAAATAAATTCGAACTATGAAAAAAGAACAAAAGTAAAAATAACCAAAATTGTTTGAGTCCATCCCTGAAATCCATGGCAACTGTTGCTCTCATATTGTCTTTAGTCGCATCATTTTTAGTTGAATGATGGAGACCAAAGACGATGCATGCGAGACTTTGCATAAGGTTATGAAAGGTGGGTGGTTTGGAATTTTTTCATTTTTTGCATTCAAGTAAATGTCAAACCTAGGGTTTTTATGTGTCTTTTTCCAATGCTCTTTATTTTCAATTTGACTTTTTTTGACAGTCCGTTTTTGTTCATTTTAATTGTTATTTTTTCTTCTTTGTGTTGATTGTTTGCCATGTTTTGAAACATTTCTGGCATTTGACTGGAGTTTACTAAACAAATACTACAAAAGACGCATTTTTTCATATTTTCAAAAGCGGAGAATTAAACAGAAAATTAATTTTATTTCACAGTGGAAGCAACGAAGTCTATGAAAAATCTCTCTAGTTTTTTAAAAACATCAGACGAACCTTCACAACATGAACATCTACAGAACAGCCAAGGCTCTTTTATAAATGATTTCGAATACACAGATCAAGTCTTTCAAAATACGTCAAAAAACTCAAACAATGAAGACTTGCCCACTTCAAGCAAAAACATGTATTTTAAGCTGTTTTTTTCAATACTAGTTACATCAAGGCTAAGCTAAGAATCATTGAAATTCTGTATATTCAAATAGAATATTCCCATCTTCCAGATACCCAAAAAGAAACGCATCGTTTGTGGACTCTTGTTATGGCAGTGCGAAAGAAAGACTGAGAGAGCTACTCAAACAGACAAAGGAAGACAAAGATGATAGTCGTGATGATGATCTCATATTCAGATTCCAGCTGATAAAAGTTCTTTCATTTCTATTATTACTTTGAAGTTATCAAAATATTCTCATTTGAAATCAAACCAAAACAAATTCAACTTTTCCTTTACGCTTTTTACTTTAAAATGTTCATTTTCCATTACCAGTTGATTGATTCCAGTGAGGAATTCAATGAAAAGCAACTAACAAGTACAGAAATAACTAAAAAATCTACGGTCCAAACACTAGACAACCAGATAAATAATTCCTCGAAGCCTGACTACACGCATTCTACCAAAGAGCCTGTTGAGAATCTCCATCAACCCCCCGTTGATGACATCATCACCATTTTGCAACAAGAACACCAAAAGGTTTCCTTGTACGCTCGAGAAAATGAACTCCTAAAGGTTCTTGTGGCATCTTCATGACGGAACTTTAAAAATAATAAAAAAGAATAAAAAATTAATTTTATATTTATTTTTAACTTCTACCGATATCAAAGTTTCTTCGTGTTTTCCAGGAGAAGAATAATCTATTGTGTGGCAAGTTAAAAGAAGCTAGTGATGGAATCAACGTCATCAACGACGAATTGGTTCATAATCCTTCTTTTTTTCCTTTTTAAAAATTTATTTGAATTAAAAATATTGAAATTTTCAGAAAAATCAAAAAAGACAAACCTTAAGCAATATGACTCAAAACAATTCGGCGATCCACAAACCCCAAGAAAATGAGAATATTGTCAAACACAAAAAAAGTGAACTGAAAATAGGAAGCTTAATATCGGGCGGAGATGGAGAGAATTCATGTATAGAAGGGGGTGATAGAGGTTTCAGAGGTGTGGAGATTGAACGGCTGAGGAAGGAAATCAAGCTCCTGAAGAACCAGCTAGACTTTGTGAGGTGGTGTGCTACTGTCCTCTTTGTCTCTTCGTGATAAATTCATATTTCAATATATTATTATCTCTCTTAAATTGTTTTTTGATTCATAAAATAATGTTTTATACTAAATTTTTTTTATATTTTATTTCTTATAATTCACGTTTTGAACGATTAAATCTTCCAATTTTTCAGAAATGAAAACTCCCTTCTCAACGTGGAAGTGACTGCACTCCAGAACAAACTCGCTGTGTATCGGTCTCTGCACCAAATATCAACTGATGGCACCTCCCTCCCTATTACCACTTCCTTGTGTGCCAACTGCTTCTCTCTTGTTGGTCTCACAGAACCAACCCACGCGTTCAAGTGAGGTTGTTTAAAGGAATACCCTTGCAGTTGAATGAAGTTATTCTGCGGTATATAAATATTTAAGTTTGATTACAATTATAAATTAAATCAATAAATTATTATTAATAAGAATCTTTATGGCTTACATATTTCTTGTTGAAAGTGAGAAAAAATTTTCATAAGCACCAGCAAGTAAAACCTCTTTAGAAGCAGAAAAGATGAATTGGCCAGGGAGCTCGAGGCATTGACCGAGAAGTTGGAGGAAATTAAAGAGAGAGAGGCTAAGAGAGAGGTGAAGTTAAGGGGGGTCATTGATGAGAAGGAAGAGGCCCGAGTGGAAATGACCAAGGCGGGTTCTTGGAACTTATGTGCTTTGTATCCTGTGCGCGCTCTTTGGGCTTTTGTGTGTACTCTTGTGACTATGTGTCTTGTGTGGTTTCGAGTGCACGATATGATTATTCGTATTTTTAATGGCTTTTTATTTTATTTATAAATTTTGGAAATTTGTTTGAGCAATTAAAATTCTGAAATTTAAAGTAAGATAATAACGGCAGGTTTATATTGAGAACGAACGCTTGAAAGTTAATCTGGAGGAATGCGAGAGGAGAGTGAAGGAGTTCAAAAAGAAGAATTGTGGTGACGTCATAATGGCAGCCAGTGAGAGGGAAAAAAGAGTCCAAGAATTAGATAAAATGGTACTCAAACTATTTCACTTATTTATTTTTGTTTTTGAAAAATTTATTCGATGTAGTCTACACGCTTTATGTGCACAGCCGATGCACGATAAAATAATAACTTGCTGATTTTTATGAACAATTTCAAATTAGTTTACTTTATTCTAACTCGACCTTTGGTTTCAATGTTTTTTGCAGAATATAGAACTAATGGCCAAATTGAGTGAGGTTTCGACGAAGTACGAAAGAATGTGCAGAGAAAGTGGTTGTGAAGGAGGATTTGGAGTGAGTGATGTTGGCAGTTGGTTTATATCACATGAGTGTCACTTGGGTTATTTCCATACTTTGTTTAAAATCAAAAAACATACATAAAACATTTTTTGAATCTTTGTATATATTTTTTATATTAAAATACATTTTTAAAATAAATTAAACTATTAAACGGCAGTTGAGTGATAATATGAAGATTGAATTGTTGAATCTGAGATCTGAAGGTGCTGCTATGCGGGAGAAGATGAAGAGGATGAAGAAGAAGATGGAGGTTGATGAAGAAACGAAGCTAGAGGTGGCGACTTTCATTTTATGCCGAGTGAAAAAAATAATGATAAATAACGAAATACATTAAATTTACGATTAATTTCATTGAATTAATAATTTTCTTCAATCGAAAAAAAGTTTTTTAAAACATTTTTTAGGAAATTTCAGCCTTGCACGCCGAGATAAAGGCACTCAAGTTGAGACTGAGTGGTAGCGAAAATGACGTTATAGCGGCCAGAGTGGAATTGGTGAAGTTGCATACCCGTTGTGAAGAGGCGGACAAAGAGGTTTGGGGGTGGGTATGTGTGTAAAAGAGTTTGTGTTAAGCTTATGGCCTCGAAACTCTACGCGGTTAATGCCACTATAATAATATTCTTGTTTGTATTTTATTGTATCTTATGCTTGTAGTAAAGAATAATGTGTCGAGGAGGCATTCGGTGGGCTGAAGTGCTCGTTCGAGCCTCTCGTGTACGCCATCAGGAGATCTTACTCGCCCCCGGTACGGACTAGCCGGAAAGGGATAGCGAGAGTGGTCGATGGGTTATGGCTTAACTGCCGAGCGCCCATATAGTGAATTTACTACTACTACTACTGTATCTTATGCCGCTTTATTTATTATTTTTCTTTATTGTGGTGTGTATAAAAAAAAGGTTGATTTAGATTTTATTAGGTTATTTGTATTTAATTTTTTTACTTTTTATTATGAATCTTTTGGAAAATTGCCAAAGAAACTCCATTATGATTTTCAGACTGAACAGTTGAGAATTCTTAAAAAAAATAATGATAATATCTATGAGGGAAAACTTAAATTTCTGGAAGACAGACTGCGTGAACGAGAGATAGTGTTCAAAAGAGATTCGAAAGTGGTTCGAGATATGTTTGGTAGGTGCACTAATTTAAACTTTAGTTTTTTATTTAAAGTTTAATGCTTTTTATGAAGTAAAGACTTTTTAATTCCATCATTAAAGATTCCAAGCTTTCAGAAATCGAAGAAAACAAAAAACATTACGGAAAGATCATTCAAGAACTGCAAGAACAATGCATGCAGCTGATTGAAGTCATAGAAAGTAACAGAGATAACGAAAATATTAATAATAACTTCAAGAAAAAAAGAATTGTGAATGATAAAAAGACATTTAATGATATTAAAAAGAGAATAAATAATAATCTTGATGAACGTGTTCAATCATAAATTTGAGTGTAATATTGAAATTTATTTTTTTGAATAATTATAGAATTTTCCTGTCTTTGGCTCAAATAAAACATCTTTATAGTTTTATTTTCGGTTCTACAATAAAATTATTTTTTTTACAAAATCTGACAGTGTTCTCTACATAAACAGGCATCTGTTGGCAAATACAAAACCTGCTTGACAACGGATAAATTATATTGCTAAGATTAGCTCGAGCTCGCTAATTAGAAATAGCTCAAATGGTTACAATAAAAATATTGCCGTTATAAAACTACCACATCTCAATTTTTTAAGGATTTTCACACTGTTTTTAATATGTCTTGAAGACATGGTGACTGAAGTTGAACACCACATTCTTTCGAAATTCGAAATAGAAAAAAGATTAGGAAAAGGAGTAAGTTATGCATTCTATTTTTTAAACTTTCATTTCATGCATAAATTTGTTCAATCAAATAATAACCACAGGCCTACGGTATAGTATGGAAGGTTGTGGATAAAGAGTGCAAAAAGATTTATGCATTGAAAAAAATCTTTGATGCATTCAGGTTCGTTCCAGATGAATTCAAAATTTTATAGAAATTAATTTATGAAGTTTCAAAGGGGATTCATGACTAATCTTATTGCATCAACCCAAAGTGTTCAACTATTCTCTAGAAATAATTTATTACACCTTCTTCAATCTTCAGAAACACCACCGACTCACAAAGAACTTTCAGGGAAATTATGTTTCTCAGGGAGTTCGGCTGCCATCCCAACATCATCAAACTCTTCCAAGTAAAAGTTACTTCGCTTAAATTATATACAATAGTTAAGGACTGTTTATCGTTCAACATTTTCTTGTTTCCAAATTTTTTCGTACTACTTTCACAAAAGCTCCATTAAAATTATTCAAATATTATAAAAAAATCTATTTGAAATTGTTTTTACAGGTTATTAAAGCTAAAAACGACAAAGACATATATTTGGTTTTCGAGTTCATTGGTAAGATAATATTATAAAAAATTTAATATGAAGTTTTCAACAAAACTTCAATTTACAATCACTCCACTTCAATTCAAATCATTATTAAAAATAACATTTGAAAATTTCCAACAAAAAAATCTTAAGATTTATTAATGACTGCTCATCAATTTATTAAATTTATCCATAACCACATATTTTCAACGTCCACAGAAACAGACCTCCACAACGTCATAAGCAAGGGCAATATACTGCAGTCAATGCACATTAAGTTCGTCACTTACCAACTCATGAAGGCTCTCAAATTCCTCCATTCTGGCAACGTCATTCACCGAGACCTCAAGGTGCGCATGAGAGTGTAGTGTAGTGAAATTGGATTAGGGTTAGAGGTGAGAATGATGTTTTGAAGAGTTTTAAAATGGGTTGTATGGGAAGTTTAGGAGGTAAAAGCTTCAGGAGTAGAGAGATTTAAGAGATTTAAGCGCCTCTGATGCAACCTAGCTTGCGAACTGTGCGCTATAACAAATGCTGCATTCATTCATTCAGAAATAACTAAAAGAATATAAAAACATTCAGTCATTACTTTTTTTTCTTTTCTAACTTGAAAATCTTCAAATCCCACGGTTGTACGATTTGAAATCTTAAAAATAGCGTTTTTACACAACCTCTGTTGTTAAAAAAATTCAACAAACTCTCCAGCCATCGAATATTCTTCTGAACAGTGACTGTGTCATCAAGGTAGTGATGCTTGTGAATACTAAGCCAGTTAACTGAACAATTTTTCGTAATATAACAAAAAATGATTTCAAACTATTAATTTTTCAACATTCAAACTTTATCATAAAACTATGACTCCTTTCCAAAAACCTTAGACTATGAACGTTTCAAAGCCACACCAAGTCATTCCAACTATCATTATCATCATCATCATCATCATCATCATCATCATCATCATCATTATCATCATCATCATCATCATCATCATCATCATATCATCATCTCATCATCATCATCATCATCATCATCATCATCATCATCATCATCATCATCATTATCATCATCATCATCATCTTATTATTATCATTATCATCAACATCATCATCATCATCATCATCATCATCATCATCAGTCATCATCATCATCATCATCATCATCATCATCATCATCATCATCATCATCGTCATCATCATCATCATCATCATCATCATCATCATCATCATCATCATCATCATCATCATCATCATCATCACATCCTATCCTTATCATTATCATTATCATCATCATCATCATCATCATCATCATCATCATCATCATCATCATCATCATCATCATCATCATCATCATCATCATCATCATCATCATCATCATCATCATCATCATCGTCATCATCATCATCATCATCATCATCATCATCATCATCATCATCATCACTCATCATCATCATCATCATCATCATCATCATCATCATCATCATCATCTTCATCATCATCATGAGATTCAATCACCTAAAACAAATTTTGCCATAGTCTTAGAAAAAAACAACATCAACCACCACACAAAAAACACAACAAAATCAAGTAAAAACCACAAAACACAACTACACCAACACCAACCACACCACTAGGTATGCGACTTTGGCTTAGCAAGGTCTCTGAAACAACTGCCCACCAACGATCAAGGAAATCCGCTGTTGACTCAGTACATTGCTACCCGGTGGTACCGTGCCCCTGAAATCCTCCTTAATGCTCAAAGGTTTCCTACACCTGATCAATGTATTGATACTTTCACCTGCTCAATGTATTGATAAGTTCATCAGATCAATGTATTGATAAGTTCATCTGATCAATGTATTGATAAGTTCATCAGATCAATGTATTGATAAGTTCATCTGATCAATGTATTGATAAGTTCATCTGATCAATGTATTGATACTTTCACCTGATCAATGTATTGATAAGTTCATCATATCATTGAATCTTCAATTTAATCTTATTATTGAGTTTTTAATCTAATCAGTTAATTTTTATTTTCATCCAATTCTCATCAATGCTTTTTATCCAGTTCTTATCAATGAATTTGTTCAGCGCACTATTTATACCTCGCTACTCAGTAGGTTGCAGGCGACAAATATTTCGATCGATGGATGAGCTACTGGTGTTGAAGTGTCTAGTGGGATGGGGCGAAGAGAAGAGCGGTGTTGAGTCCTAGGTCTAATATCGAGTAGGAAAATATAATAAAAAAGAAAAAAAGAAAACTCATGAAGAAGAAAGATGCTTCGAGAAAAGATAGAATGATTGAGAAAAATTATTGAAAAAGTGAGAATTTGTGAAAATAAAAAAAATGTTTAAAAAAATTTTCTATTTTTCTTCAGATACACTGCTGGCATAGACCAGTGGAGTGCTGGCTGCATCCTTGCTGAAATGTTGCTAGGCAAGGCTCTCTTCCCTGGAAACTCTACCTTCAACCAGCTCGAGTGTGTCATGGCGGCCATTGATGTCCCCAACAACAAGGGTTGGTGCTGTCACGTGCGGTTGTGCGTGATTATTAGCGTTGGTGTTGTTTATTGTTGTTACTGTTGTTGTTGTTGTTTTGTTGTTGTTGTTGTTTCGGTTAGAGTTATTGAGTTTCATGAAAATTGCAAAATTTTTCTAAGAACAATCATTTGTCATGAATGTATTTTCCTTCAAAGTTTGTTGTTTTTAGATTTTCACATTCAATACATCGATCTCCTCGAAGACATATCCAGTATGCAATCCCACTACGGCGCCACTCTCGTCAAGCAAAAACTGTGAGTGTGGTGTTATAAAAAGAACGTTTAAGAAAATCTTGACGTTGAACTTTTGAATTAACCTTCAGAAATATGCTCACTGATAAACTGCGTGAGTCAGCTTTGAAACCTACATGCTACTCGGACACTTGTTGTAAACTCAAAACAAAACATCAACCACTCCAACTGTTTCAAACTCTACATTGATTATCAATTTCTGAACCTACTAGACATTTTCCATCACAAAACACACTGCAGTATCACATAACAACATTTGTCAAACAAGGCATATCACTATAAACCCCTCAACAGACCTCGATCACTAGAACAATGCAATAAATAAAAATACAAATATTAGTTTAGTGGCATTAGCCTCATAGAGTTTCAGAACCAAACCATCACCATCATATCCACAAACTTTTTACCACCACATACCCATCACCATCTTTCTGCACAACAGAGCCCGCAAGCCTCTTGCAGAAACTTTCAAGGAGGCGGACAAGGAGGCCTGCAAGCTGCTCAAGCAACTGCTGGTCTTCAACCCCGACAAGAGACTCAGTGCTGCCGATGCACTCAAGCATTCCTATGTGGCTGTGTGCGTGTGGTGGCTGTGTGCGTGTGGTGGCTGTGTGCGTGTGGTGGCTGTGTGCGTGTGGTGGCTGTGTGCGTGTGGTGGCTGTGTGCGTGTGGTGGCTGTGTGCGTGTGGTGGTGGTATTTATGGTGGTAGTTGGTGTGATGACGTTTTTTGTGGTGATGTTTGTTGTGGTGGTTATTGTGATGGTTTCGGCGGTGTGGTTGTGTAGGTGGTTGTGTGCGTGTGGGGGTAATGGCGGCAGTTTTGGTGGTTGTGGTTGTGGTTGTTCTGGTGTTTGTTGCAGTGGTGGTTGTGGATGAATTTTGTGAATACGATAGTTGTATGGTTGTAAAAAATGAAGATGGTCGTTTTGGTTGTTGTTTGCCTTTTAAACTCGCATCAGTCATTAGCTTGTGCTGGTGGTTAATTCGTCAATGGCACTTAGATGAAAGCTTGAATTAAAAAAAAATTGAAAATAAATTCCTTTTAATTATTTTTTCACAAATTGCAAAATCCAAAATCAAAGTTTCAATCAAATCTTGCAACACTGCAAGATCACCAACCAACCAAGCCACATTGACGCCGTTGCATGGCCAGGTTTCGAAGTCCCCAGGAGGAGGTGGAGATAGGCAGGGACGTGGTGCCCATGGTGAGTGATGCCACCACCCTCCCGCTGGAGGAGTACCGAGAAAAACTCTATGAGGTCTTCTATCTCTCCGGCCTTGGAATTAAACCAATCACCTTTGACTGATTATATTAGTAACATTTAATTGGTACTGGTGATTATATTAGTAACATTTAATTGGTACTGGTGATTATATTAGTAACATTTAATTGGTACTGGTGATTATATTAGTAACATTTAATTGGTACTGAGGATTTCATCTAACTGATTCTAATGGTTGACTTGAATTAATAAGTTTCAATATAAGTTTGGTTTGCTTTAAATGGCTGAGTTGACCCTGTATAGAGATTAGATTTGATTAGATTAGATTTTTTTAGTCTAATTAAAAAATTGTATAACGCTGAAAACAAATTTTTCAAAAGTCAGTCTTTCGAAATGACATTTTCAGTTGATCGACGCCAATGAACTGGTGATGAAGTGGAACCAACAGGCGGCAGGAGGTGCCCAAGTCGAAGAAAACAACAACAATAATAAGAATACGAATAAAAATAAAAATTATACAACTAATAATAAAAATAATTACAACGATAATAACAATGATAAAAGAGCTGCATGTAAGAATAACAATAGTAACAAAGAAAGTGACAAAAACAATGTTGTGAGGAACATTGATGAGAGCACATACAGGGCTGACGGTGCGAGTGATGCCATGTGCACTGACCTAAACGACGAGGACAGAGATAATAATTGTAATCTCATTGGTTCTGACACTAATGAAAATATAATTTACGATAACAATAGAAACAATGGAAATGAAGCTGATGAAGACGGAAGCAATAATGGAAGAATGGCTGACGGTGTGAAAGCCTGCTCGACTTTGAGAGCTGAGAAGGACCCTTTGCTGGACAGTGGCATGAGCAGTGGTATGACGAAAAGTAAACTAAACTCCGAAAGCGGTAAAGTCCAAGATAAAATTATGAATAATAATACCAGTCTTAATAATAATAATAATAATAATAATAATAATAATAATAATAAAAATAAAAATAATAATAATAATAATAATAATAATAATAATAATAATAATAATAATAATAATAATAATAATAATAATAATAATGATATTGATATTGATAATAATAATAATAACACTAAGAATACCAACAATGGTGATAAAAATGATTCTGAAGGAATTGGCTTGATTGAAGAGACTAGGGGTGAAAATGGTGTAAGCGAAGGAGGTTCTACTAATGGCGTAACAACACACGATGACGGCAGTCACATGGCGGATGTGATGGACAAATTTGATGACGTAGTCAACATCAACAATGAACAAAGCAATACTGACGACAAATGCTTGAATAATAAAAGAAATAATAATAATAATAATCATAATAATCATAATAATAATAGCAATAAAAGTTGCAATATTGATAAAAAGTCCGCAGCCAGAAGGCTTGACAACAAACGTTCAGATGGGGATGTTCGGAGTGGCAATTTCAATGTCAACAGGAAGAAGTTAATCTCCACCAAGTCTCTAGGCGAATCAGATCACGTGACGATTTCCATAAACAAGCAAAGTAATAAGTCGACTAATAATAACATTAATAATAAGGATAACAATAATAAGGATAACAATAACAAGGATAACAATAATAACAATAATGTTTGTGGCACTACTGAAAGCTTGAAGAAAAGTGGCAAGAGGATAAAGTCGGGCTCTCTAGTTACTTACCACACCAACAAATCGGCCATGCTGAGGAAAAATCTAATCATCAGCAACAACAACAACAACAACACCTTCAACCACTCCTTCATCAAACGAAACAGACTCAAGCGGTCTCTGATCTCCAAACACTTGCAACCCCTTGGTACGTCAATACAACTCATCATTTTTAAAATAATTAATCATACTACTGTTATATTTATGTAAGTTTATTACAAGTAATCAGTCGTTTTATTCATTAAATCGATTATTTATTTTATAAAGTTATTTATTATTTATTATTAATTTATTATTTATTATTTATTTGTTATTTATTTATTTATTTGTTATTTATTTATTTATTCAAAGTGATTACTGAAAACTCGAGCTTGGCATATTCCGCCCTCATTCAGTCACAGTTCAACCGAATGAGTCTTCAACGGACATTGGCAGTCTCTCAAAAATCAACAACAACAATAATAATAATAAACATAACAATAAAAATAACAACAAACCTATTAGCAACAATAATAATAATATTAATTATGCAAGTAATGAAATTAAAACGAATTGTTTTATCAACAACTTAAACAACCATCAACTCGTCAAGACAAACAGTGCTTATAAAACTGCCAATGCCTGCACTAACAACAGAGGTTTTCCAAGCATTAAGAGGAACATCAAGACGGCGTCAGGTCCACTAGACCCGCAGAAAATGCAGTCTTTCGCTGCAAAATACAACGAAAAAGTTTCTAAACTTTTTTTGTTTCTTATTTTGCTTATTCACTTTTGAATTATTTCTTATGGATTAAAAAAGATAAATATCACTTTTTTGAAATTTTTGAAACTTTTTTTATTAGTTTTATATTTTTGATCATTTTTTTCAATTTATCTTATTGTTTTCAAACATTCAGAGTCGTTTGTTCTCGGCTCCTCAGAACGCCAAAAGAAGGACTGAGTTATGCAAGAGGCCCTCCAGAGTCAAGTCCTCTCAGCTCGCTAGGGAGGTAGTCCATAAGGTACTTGCAAGCGTTATAATGGCATATGTTGGATGCTTCAAGCGTTATAATTTTTGTTGTTGAAATCAGCAGGTTTTTTATAGTCTTTCTTGAAGCTCGCAAAAAAGTGTGAAATAGTTGTGAATTTTGGTTGAAGGAAGCAATTATGAAAAAAATTTAGTTAAAATATTTTGATCACTGAAATGGAAATTTGAGAATTGAAAATAAATCTGGAAAGATTTTCCCCAACTTTTCAGCTAAACCACCATAAAAACCCTAGGCACCATACACCTCCCCACCAGACGCCTTGCTACAAGGATTTTGGTCCGAAGCCCAAGGAATGCTGGACCGTGGACATCGGTAATGTGAAAGGGGACAGGTGGCTTTGAAGGCTTGAAACTTGCCAGGAATGTTTTCAGAAAAGAATTATACATACTAAACACTTAGTGTGAAATATTATAATCTTAATACTAAAAGCAAAGAAGATTAATTAATCGAAGGTCAGCAATTAACTTGATAACTGATAAAATTCAAAATAAACCAAAAAAAGGGGTTTTCAAAACAAAACTCATTCATCAGCCGTCTTCACTTCGCGTTTTTAGACGGTTTTTGATGCTTTCATGCCTTAACACCCTATCTGCAAACCTTTTTGAAATCTTTGTTCTTTGTCTTTCTATGCATTCGGGATCTTTTTTTCATTTTTTGGACTTGTAGATGTAATTTGAAGTTGTATAAAGAGGTTTCAACGGTGATAGATGACAAATCGAAGATTTCTCGAATTTCAAGTTGCTGTTAATATATAATGCATAAATACTTCTTATATTCAAAATATAATGGTATGGAAAATTGAAATGTAATTAGACATTTTCAGAAGCTTCTAAGTATTTCTGAAATATCTATTAATTTATTTTGTCACAATTGAATCAAAGCCAGGCAAAAGCTGAAAAGCATACAAAGTATATTTAAAAGGTATTCTCATAAAAGTTTAGTTTAAATATATGAAATTTTGTATACAGACTAAAAACTCGAAACATGTTTGAAATCACCATAGTAACTGCACACAGATTGTTTTAATAAAAAAGAGATGATATATCATTAGTAAGCATGCATCTCCAACAAACTGAAAGATCTCACAACTTCAATCACTTATCCCGTGTCAAGCTTTGGTGAATAAATTTTACTGTTTCCTAAAAGATTGAAGAATTGAAAAGTTTATTCAATAAAACAAAAAGATATTTCAACAAATAATTGGAAGGATAAGTGCAACAAGAAGGATCGTGACTGGTCTACATGAAATCGTCCGAATCATTGCCATCATCCTGTGGATTGAATTATTGAAGTTATTGGCATATTGGAACGATTTAATTCAATAATGATGACTTTTTGATGGAAAATGAAAAAGATGTTGAAAGAAAATAATAAAAAAATGATAGTAGAGGAAAACAACGAACCTGGTTCGATGTCATATTTTCAGATTTCATAAAGGAATCGTAGCTCCTGAAGAAGGTAATTTATGAAATGATCAATTGTATTGAAAACCATTTAACTCAGTTTCCACCAAATGCACTGCATGCCAGTGACAACCATCAACAAGGATCTGTCAACTAAAACTTATCTATTTTCACTCCACACCGTCCAACAACTACCTCAGTTCGGCTTGTTTTTTCTTTTCCTCATCCTCCTCCTTCTTTCTCTTTTCTTCCTCCTTTAACTTCGCCTTCTTTGCTTCTCTCTCTTTTCTGTCTCGATTATCTCTTTCTTTCTGTGGAGGTAGCGAGTAAGCATCAAGTCATGTGTACGAATCCAACTTTACAGACTTTTTAAAAAGCTTTCAAGCTCATTTACTCATTTTTTATTTTATGACGAAAACGTCAAAAATTTATGAAAATGAAATAATTTGTCATTAGCGGCACCTGAAGGTCTGGTTTGAGTTCTTCAAGTGTTTTGTTGAGGCGGTTAACTATTTCATTGATCCTCTTCTCCACCTTGATCTTTTTAACCTGCAATTATTTTTTTTTGAATAAATAATGAATTTTTACTTTTTAAAATTAATACTTCAAGTTTCCGAAATTTTTTAGAGTTCTGTTACATCCTTCTTTTCAAGTTGATTGTTGTGGAAGAATGGCTTGATCAAAACATTTTGCTTCATAACAAATGAAACATACACCAGCTTCCTACCTCTTGCCCCCCATCTAACCTCCTTGTTCTTATGGAAACCAATCTGTCCAACTTCCATGTTGCTGGTCTTTTTGAGGTTTGACCACATTGTGTATACCACTTCTAAGTTGTTCTCTTTGTTGCCTGAATGGAATGGTAAGGTAGATGAAGCTTGAGAATTAAGAAAAAAAATGATGCCAGTGACTAGGAAGAGTAAGGGTAGTCATGGTTGATGGGGCTCCATGGCATGCTAGATTAACAAAAATCTTAGTTTATCAGCTTGTTATTATAATACCAAAAGTTTCAAAATTATGGTGTAAAATATTTTAAAATGAGTTGGAACAGATATTGAATTATAGAAGATTATAATAAAACGATTGAATACTCGTGAATAAAATGAAACTTTTAAAAATTATCAAAACAATGTTTGATGTCAAGAACCCTGTATGCTGTTTGCCTTGACAAGTTGAGCACAATCTCTAAGAACTGCTTCAGGAATTCCATCAATAGTATCGTTCTACAAGAAATTGTGATTTTCTTGAAAATAATTGAATTTAATTAGCTAGAAGTTTTACGATTTTATAGGTTAATTAAAAAAATTTAAGCATACTTCATAACTTATAAAAACTTATAAATAAAAGGTAGAGATATAAAATACAAAATGATCAATCTTACTACCTCTCTAAGTCTGAGGTAAACATGGGCGGAAGAAAGTTTATCCACATGAAACCAAACGTCCTCTGGCCATCCGTATTTTATTAAATCCTCATCTTCATGTTGTTTAAGAAAAAATATTTTGAAACTAGCGTTAAAGATTTTCTACTTTACTAAAAAGAAAAACAAATTGACTCACTTTCATATTTATCTTCTCCCATATAAATGCGATATGGGGGGGAAACAACTGTGAAAAATTTGTTTAAAGTTTTTTTAAGTAAAACTTAAAAATAAAAAAATTATAGCCTTTTGTATGAAAATTACTTGAATAAACCACTCACCATTCGAACAAAAATACAGAACCATACCTATAGGAAAAAATTAAGCTAAAATGCTTACTTTTAAATAATTAAAAACTAAAAGTTAAAATAAAAAAATTTAATTAAATATTCATTTGATATTATTTTTCACTTTATTTTATTTGTGTCACAGAGTTTTGAAAATTTAAAAAAAATGTTTTCGATGTTATTTGTAAGTTAAAAGTTAACGATTCGAACATACTTCAAAAATGCACGTGAAATTAGACGGCACTGCTTTTGTATGTTTCCAATCAGATGGTGAAGTTTTTCAAGGAATCATTAAAAAATTGGATTCGAATGATGTTTATTCAATGATTGGTAAAAAAAGCGAATTACCAAAAAAAAACTTTAACGAGTGTTGTTTCGAACATGATCCTATGTTTTATGAGGTGGAGTTAGGAAAAAGTGAGCCGGAAAATAATATTTCAAATGCAATAAAAATTAAAGACGTAATGCGTCTTGGTGGTGACAATTGCAGTTTGCTTCTAGAAGAACATTTTGAATTCACGACAGAAAAATTGCTGACGGACCAAAAAGCTGATGAATTTATTAAAAAATATTTACCTGCACGTTTCCTAGGTAAAGGATGTTATATTTGTATCGGCGATGTTTCCATTGATTACATTTATGAAGAAAATGAACCCACCGATAAGACAGCATGAAACAAAATGAAAAAACCAACACCCGTGGTATTAGTATAAAAAGATATTTACACTTTTAAAAAATAATTAATATTTCAAAAAATAAAAATCAACAAAAGCTTCCATTACTTTTGTTAACCTCGAGAAAGTTCTTTTTTTATAGTCTTTATTGAATCAAATCCAGACAAACGCTGGAAATGGCACAGAACATGGTGAATAATCAAAATGAAAGAAGACTAAAATCAACAATAACTGAATGTCATAAGAATTATCAAGTGTCTGTTGCAAGAGATCAAAAACTAACTATAGAATCAAATTTATAGTTTATATTGAATGACTATTGAAGATTGTTCTATCAAATTAACCAAAATTGGAATAATAAAAGGTTCTAAAAAATTCAAGAGCAGAATTGTCTATTAAATCAAATAAATGAGTCTTAAATTTTGAGAATTGAATCATATCTTAAAACTACATAGAATAACCATTGGAAGGTTATTTCAAGTTATTTCTTTTCTTTTAATTTCCTTTTCAGCCATTTCACAAGGGAGTCTGTCTAGATAGCACAATTCCTTGCAATGCTTTCAGCACTCGCTCACTTTCTTTTTTTAAGTTGGCGACCAGTATTCTTGTAGCCTATTGGTTGACGATTTTACACCAATGTCTTTTTTTCTTCAGCCATTTTTCAAGTTCACAAATCCGTCAGAATAACATCTTTTTAAAATATTTTCAAAATCTTTGTAATCAGCAAAAACTGTAACTCTTAGATGAATTAAATTATTTACAACTAATATTTGAAACTTTAAATTTCAAATAGTCAATAAAAATAGTTTAAATAAAGAAAATTAAAGTAACGGCCATACACGATTTGGCGAAAAAAGAAAAAAAATTATATTTGAACAATGGAATTATCGATCTACAAATACATATATTAACTTCATTTGTTCCCATTAAAAGCATGTCTAACAAAATTCTTTTAAAAATGATTAACCAACTTTCTTTATTTTTACTAAACTCTGATGCTTCTCTTAAAAACTTTTCCCCAATAACCCTCTCTGAACTAACTAATAATCAATTCAATGTCTTCTTCCACATGTTCCTTTGGCTTTATACCAACTCATATTTTTAGAGATTTAAAAAAAAATTCTTTTATTACTTTTTGAACTAATCGATCTCTAACTACACCAATCTTCCCTCCTACCCTAAAAATTCCATGATTACACCAATAATCTATAAAAGTATATAGATCCTTCTCTCCAAAGTAACTGTGGCCTTTTATCTAATCTTTTCTTTCTTTCGAAAATTCTAGAAAAGTTGTCTGTTTTCAGATTCTACCTTTCTTTGAGGCTCACAATCAGCTTCCTTCAACTCAGTCTGGCTTTTGTCCTTTCCACAGTACTGAGACCTCATTTTTGAAAATATATAATGATTCTTTTCTTTCCCGTGACAAGGGTAATATCTCTCCGTTTTTGCTTGACTTTCTCTTCTGCTTTTGTCACTGTTGACTACTCTCTACTAATTCAGCAATTTGAAATTTCTTTTGGAATCTTTGGTTCTTATCTTAAATGAATTTCTTTTCACCTTTCCAACAGGAGCTCTGTAGTTTCTATAAACAACTCTCATTCTTTTTTTTCCCATTTGGTGTTCCTCAAGGCTCTATTTTTGGTCCTCTCCTTTTTGTTCTTAATACTTTTGAACTACCAAGAATTATTTCATCATTTTCTTTTCAGAGTCAACTTCGTGCTTACATTTTAACTTCACTTCTTAAATGTGAATCTTCTACTATCTCTGCTATTTCTTCTTGCATTGGTAAAAAAAAATAGGTGATTCAGTGTTTCTCGAACTCAATCTCTCAAAATTTGAGCTTATATATTTCACAAAATTTTCAAAATTGAATCATTTCTCTTAATTAATATTTCATCAAACCTCTCACACTTCTCTCCCTTCTTCCACCATTAATAGTTTAGGCATTAATTTTGACTCTTTACTTTCTCTCATACCACAAAGGAAATCTGTAGTTGATTCATCTTTTTCTATCTTCTTCTTATCAAGCAATTAAAACTTTTCTAGACAATCCAACCCTCAACTTACTAGTTTCTTCGCTTATTTTGGACTTGCTTTGACTATTGTATCTTTTTATACTATGGACTCCCAAAAACCACGCTACACACTCTCACCAAAACTTTAAATAGCGCTGCCCACTTCGTTTCTGGTATTCATAAATTCTCGCGTATAATTCCTAGTTTTATGTTTTTACACTGGTTGCTTCTTGAAAATAGACTAGTCTTCAAAACCTCTACTTTCTTGTTTAAAATGTTTCCGGTTTCGCCAAAGCGTGTATAGCCGTTACTTTTATTTACTTTATTCAGACTTTTTTTTCATAGACTTTATACAATCAATTTCAGACAGACGCTAAAAATGGCACAAAGCATAGCGAATAATTGAACTAAGAGAAAAAGTCTAATTGACAAATTATAATGTTACAATAAATCTAAGGTAAAAATTAAAAACAACGAATTACCAAAAATCAAAATAAAACAAAGTTAAGTTATCAAGAACTGTATTGTTACAAAAGCTTTTAAGCAATCTTGACTGTAAAATCAAAATAGTGAGCCTTGATAAATTAGGAATGTTACGAGAAATCTAAGAGAATCTAATCAAAACCTTTGTAAAGCGCCTCTACGCACCCTCTTCTTCACAATTGCTACGGCTTCTTTTGCCTTTGACCCGCCATTGCCTATTGAGTTCTGATAGATCTATTGTGTCCATTTTGATGACATACGTGATCAGGTTTTTCAGAAGCTCACAGTCACCAAGACCTATGACCAACACTTTGCATGTATTCTTTCGTAAACTCTTGCAATTATGTTTTCATGCCTTCGAAGCAAAATAGGACACATTAATTTTTTTTGTTATTTATAGGCTTTTTTCAATCAACTTCAGACAGACGCTGAAGATGGTACAAAGCGTGGTAAATAATCGAACCAAGAGAGAACTGTCAGATTAACACAAACTGTAATGTTTAAAAACATTTTAAATTCAAAGTTTCAAATATTAGTTATTAAAAACTTAATTTATAAGTTATAGTTTTTGCTGATTGCGAAGATTTTGAAAAGCTTATAAAAAAATAGCCAAAATCGTCATTTTTACGTTTGAAATACGGACATTGCAGTAAAATCGTCAACCAACGCCTACACAAATACCGTTTGTCAAATCACACAACAAGAAAGTAAACAAGTGTTGTAAGGCATTGCATAGAATTTTGGTATCCAGACAGACTTACTTGTAAATTTGAGAAATGGCTGGTGAAAAATGCATTGCAGTAAAATCGTCAACCACTCGACTACAAGAATATCGTTTGCCAATTTAAAAGAACAAGGAAGCGAGCGAGTGCTGAAAGCATTGCAAGGAATTGTGTTATCCAGAAAGACGTTCCTGTGAATATGAGAAATGACTGAACAAGGAAATATAAAAAAAAAACAATGAACTTGAAACAACTCTCAATAGTTATATTATGTGGTTTCAAGATAAGATTCAATTTTTAATTTTTAAGACTCATTAATTTTATTCAATAGAAAAATTTGCTCTTGAATTTTTTATAACTTTTTAACGTTCCAGTTTTGGTTAGTTTGATGAAACATTCTTCAATAGTCATTTTTATAAACTATGACTCAATTCTAAATTTTTGAGATTCATAACTTTGGTTCTATAGTCAATTTTTGATTTCTTGCAACAGAAAATTGACGGTTCTTATGATATTCAGTTATTTTCGATTTTAATTTTTTTTCTTTATTTTAATTTTTCACCATGCTTCGTGCCATTTCTAGGGTTCGTCTGGGTTTGTTTTAATATAGATTATATAAAAGAAAATAAAAAATAATCACTCACCTAACCACTTAGCTGACCTTTTTAAGTTGCTTCTTCGTAAGAGATATCTTCTACTTATTCTCACTTTTTTTGCGATACCTTTTAATAGTACTGATGCAAAATCTGCACTTTCCTACTGTGGCCTTCTTGATGAATCCTCTTCCCCCCAATTTTACCTCTCTTACTTTTATACTTGGTTTTCGTGAAGCTCTTATAACTTAGTTGTTGTAGCAGAGCGCTCTTGAACAGTGTGTAATCAGCGCTATACAAATGATTTGATTAGATTAGATTGGCATACAGGAGATTTAAAAATACTCACCGGAAAGTACAAAGTGAAAAGTTGAATAATTGAATTTATGCCGGCATTGGAGATAAGAAGAGTAACAAACGATAATTGCTGTAAAAGCCGACAATTTTTAGTTGCTAAGTTACCAAAGTTTCGCAAACTGCTTTTCTGGTTATCAGTAATTTCGAAATTGGTGTTAACGACACCATGCTATTAATTTTGTTTGTTATGTATTTCATAGTAACCACTAGAAAAAAAAGATAATCAGCCCTGTGAAAATTTATGGATTAGATAAAATCATAGATTATCGAGAAATCATAAATAATAAAACCAAATTCCTAATTATTCGTCAGGTTTGAGAGCATTCTTGTTTAAAAAAGTTGTGTATATGTTTATTAGGTTGAAACTGTAGGTTTACATTTATGTTGAAAAATTGAAAAAAGTAGAGAAGATTCAAAATGGAGTGGAAGTGAGGTACTCTAGTGTTAAAATGCTACACAAACCTAAAAATGTGCACAGTTTACACGCGTTAGTGTAATGAAGTACTATTGGAAATGTAAACTGAATAGAAGTACAAATGAAAACGAATAAATAAGGTTACTCACAAAAAAGTTTTTCTAGTGCTTAACACTCTCATAAGCTTCTACTTTAACTTCGAAATAGTTTAATGGTCGGTCTTAAGCCGCCATAAAATTGATTTATTAAGATGTGGTGAAAATAATTTGTCAACAAAATACAATTCAAGTTAAGATTGAAGTCCGTATAACACAAAGTCTCGATCAAAACACTATTACTAATACATTGTTTACCATCACGTCACAGCGAAATACAAAATAATACAACACATTGAGCCTAAAGCACCAAGGATCGAAAGATTCCTATTGCGATGGTTTGAGTATCAGCTATTGAAATAACCTAAAATAAGAGTACAGACAATTAGCGAGGGATAGACGTGTGGTCGTGACAATGCCCGATTCTTTTGCTTTTTGTACTTGAATTTCAACACAGCAACCTCCGAATCATCCAGGTATGTGCTCACCACAAACTTTTGATGCTGTGTTTGCTGGAAGTCAGACTTGGGGGTGGCGTAATAGAAATTAATTACATTTCGAACTGTCGCCAGTAAGTATTTAAAAAGCTATAAATACATCAGACGATCTGAACGTATCTATATTTTCTCTCAAAAAGTATGCAAGAAAAAGACATTATGACAGCTAGCTACGGAAAATCCCGCAGTGTTTATGGGCATTATGGAGCTTTCGCACAGTAAATCATTCGAGCACCTGGAAATCTTCTTTGGTGGGAGGTAGATTGAAGTTGTGGTGTATCGCTGGGTAACCGACGGCCTGAAAAGCAAGTGGTGACAAATTTAAAGATTCGAAAGCTTGTTAAAGGCTTTTTCTATGAAAGACTTAACACAATAAAAAATAACGACGACTTTATATAAACCGGCCTAGTACTAGGCGGCTGGGGTTTCAGGTCTAATATATTCAATAACTCTTTGAATCGTAATATTGAAAATTGCCACCTCAATTTTTATTCGGTAATTGCCAGGCAAAAGAAGTCTCCAGAATTCCCCGAGAAAGGTTGTCTTGGTTGGGTGATCTTTGCCTGCATGGCGTGATCGGGTTAAGTAATTTGAAGGCATGACCTTCGATCGAATCTTGCACGTATATCTTATAGAGCTGTGCACACAGCGTTTAAACGCATTGTTCTAAGGACTGATTGCAAATTCCAAAGTCAATTTGCAAGATTAATGTTTCCATGAACGCCTAATAAATCTTCAAACAAGAATGTACACGACCTATTATATGCACGACAGCCCCTTTGATGGGTCTTTCTTGCGCATCCATTACGAGTCCTTTCACGCCTTGAGATGATTTAGAAATGATTTAGGAGGTGAGTTTAAATATTGATCAGGATATGAGTTTGAATTTTGAAAAGAAAGTGGGTTAACATATGATTTAAGTGGTGGTTCAAAAAATGATTTAGGGAATGGTTTTAAAGGTAATTTCACGCCTTGATGTAATAAAGAATTATTTAGAAGATGACCTGAAAGGTAAATTGAAAAAAAGGTATAGGAAGAGGTTCAAAGATAGTTTGACACAACAATGTTTGGATTCATACTCCACAGTATCTTAAATTTTATGAAAATAGCTTAAAGAGCTTACCAGAATGGACTGTGGAATGAAGTTTGAGGAGGGCCTTCCTATTACTCTTCCACTCCCCTTTGAGAGCTGATTCTTGTGGGAACTTACAGCATGTTAGTTCTATAGTGAGTTCCATGCAGCCAGCGTAGATGTAGTTGAAGTCTTGCATGGAGCCTATAAAGGTTCATCTAAGTCTTAGTTGGAAAAGTTAAAGAGCTTCAAACAAAGCTCAGAAATAATAAAAAAATTCAGTGGAACAATTTCAAAAGCTGCAAGAGATGACCACAAAAAGGAATGAAAGTAATGCAAGTTTACGGGCACATACTGTGTACACACCTGTGCACACGCACACACGCACACACACACACACCCACACACACACACACACACACACACACACACACACACACACACACACACACACACACACACACACACACACACACACACACACACACACACACACACACACACACACACACACACACACACACACACACACACACACACACACGCACACACCCAAACACACACACACACACACACACACACCCACACACAAACAAACACACACACACACACACACACACACACACACACACACCCACACACAAACAAACACACACTAACCTTTCACGAGGTACCAAGAAGCACCATTAACAATGCCATTTCTGAATCTAAAGCGGTCCCCGGGACACCTGACCCCGTGGTGCATGGTGGAGTGGCTGGAGGCGTAAGTGTTTGCCAAGTGGATGAACACGTCATCGTCACGTGACTTGCTGTAGCGTGGTCCCGCGATGCCTGACGGGGGAGGGGGCTAGAAGTTTCGTGGCTTGAGAATATTGTTATAGTGGCATTAACCCCGTAGAGTTTCGAGAGTCTGAGAGCTGAGAGATACTTTAGTTGGGGGAGTAGTGGTATAGGAGATTGAAGAGATGAAAGGCAGAGTGAGGAATTTGTGAGTTCAAGGGATGAGGGGTAGTTGAGTAAGAAAAAGAAGAGGGATATGTAAGGTTGGTAATGAGGTTGTAAAAATGCTGGATTAATGAGTGTGGTTAGTTAATCATGGATAGGTTTAAAATGTGGTTTGATGGTGGAGGTGGTGGCAGAGGTGAAATGAATTTTCAAAAAGGGCTTTGTGCGTTGAAAGTGTAAAGCTTTGAAATTTTGTTGTGAGAACTCCTCAGACTAGTTCACAATGGTTTGTCGACGAAAAGTTAATGGGCTTCTGCTTCTTGTGTTTTAAGTCAACTTTTTAAAGGATCCGAGTGGTACAAATAATTGTCATTTATTCATTCACACATTATCACGGCGCTACATAAGTTGCTGAGTATAGTGTGTGAATTGTTGAACAAAACGTGCCCTTGTAAAGAAGGAGATGAGCCTGGACTTCACCGACACTTACGAATGCTTCTATCACTTTTATTGAGTTTACTTTAGCTATTCTGTTGGCCTTTTTCAGGCCTGGGTATCTCGAGAGAATTACGCACACAAGTAGCTTAAGTGGTTTCGAAGCTTTTTATCAAGTGTTATAGAACGGGTGAGAAAGAAAGAATAATAAAAAGAATGGAAACTTTCATCTTCAAAATAGCAAACACAAAACGCCTAACAAGCTTCTACCTACTTTAAATTAAGTTGATGAGATTCAAATTGGCTGAGAAGTTGTGCCAAATTGTTTAAAACTCTTTTTAATGTCTTTGTATCAAATATCTAGCCATTACATCTAACGCATGTTTTAAATTGCCTTTTCTTTTTCCACGAATTTCAAAAAATTATGTAAAAAGTATAAGACTCTTTTGCCTTTTCGTTAAATAAAATAAAATCGATTCAATTCAATTAAAGCTCTAATAAGCGCTAATTACAAATTGTTTGATACAATTTCAAGCCATCTTATACTATTCTTGAATAATCTTGTCGTCATTAGATAATTTCTTACACAAGGTCAGTACAATCACCTGGAGGTAGGTTGTCGTAGGGGTAGTTAACGACCACAGCACCTCCGTGGAAAGAGGCAGAAAGCACAAACTGCTGTCGTTGCATCCATCTTATCACCGCCTCAGTCTCCGGCTGTAGCTTTTTGTGACTGTTGTGAGACTTTCGGAAAAAGTCTGGAAAGTTCCTATTCAAATCTCTATTGTTGTAGTTGTTTCTGCGGTGATGAAGGCGCTGGTTCTG
>OX387254.1:5843780-5868780 GCA_947562095.1 Branchellion lobata | reverse complement strand
ATGGAGTAGAGATGGGTGATGATGGGGTAATGTCGCTGCACTCTCTTCAAATACCTCCCCAACCACGCGTGTCCGTGATATCTGAAGGCAGGCTGTTTGAAAACAGCACTGGTGGGTACTAGGGTCACACAGAAGGTGACCAGCAAAAGAACCTTGATGAGACTCGAACCGATGCCCACAGGTTGGTGCTTTGTTGGTGCACGTTGAAAATAATCTTTTGCTTTCTTTCGAGGTCGTTCCATTGGTGCGTTTTGTGGGAAAGTTGTTGGAAGATGTGGTGGTATTTCATTTACAGTTTGTAATGGTTTTGTTGGTGGATTTTGAAACCTCATTGTCAAGTGTTGAGATATTTTTGTTGAATGTTGTGACGTTTTTGTTGAATGTTGTGATGTTTTTGTTGAATGTTGTACTTTCGTTATTGAATCTTGTACTTTTGTCGTTGAAATGTTTAGTGATTTCGTTATTAGATGTTGTTGCAAAACTGTGGCTAGATGTTGCAGTGTATCTAGGTTTTGTTGCCTTCGTTTCAATGGAAATAGTTCTTTCTTGGAACTTGATTGCAATTTCAGAAAGAATAAGTGAATTGGTTCTAAGTGGCAAAAAAACTTTTTCGTGAGTGAGTTGTGAGCTTTGAAGTAGAAAATTCGTTTCATCGTTACTTTTGATTTAATATTTCTTTTTGGATTTGATGTTGATTCTAAAGGTTGTATTCCAGTAGCTAGTAAACTCCAAATTTTAATTTGTGAAGGTGTTGATGGAGGAAAGTGTGGTAATGAGGATGGTTTTGATATAAGGATATCGCTCGTTGTTGCAATTACTCTCAGTTCTTTTGTTCTTGCTGTTGTTAGTGTTGTTGTTGGAGTTGGCTGCCTTGTTTTTGCTGTTGTTGTTTTTGTTGAATTTATTGTTGTTAATAGCTTGGTGAATAATATTGGAATTTTTAGCCGAATTGTTATAGTTATTACCGTTGTTTTTGAGTTTGTTGATTTAATTGTTGCTTGTATCAATTGTTTTGTTATTATTTTCGTCTCCAATATTGTTGTTGTTATTGTTGAATTCTTTTTTTTTGTGGTTTGAAGTTTCGGTGTTGTATTTGATGTTGTCGTCGTCGTCGTCGTTGTTGTTGTTGTTGTTGTCGTTGTTGTTGTTGTTGTTGTTGTCGTTGTTGTTGTTGTTGGCGGGGTGACATTCCTGGCGGACGAGAGTATTTCATGGAGGAGACGACAGGGGAAGCACGTCTCGAATGAAATAGCAGGCACCACGGCGAAGCAGCCGTTCAAACCATTCTCAGCGGGTGGGTTCATCTTCAAGCCAGGCGCATCTTCCATAAAAGAAGGTATTAAAGACTATTTTTTCGGCGCTACCACCATGTGAGTTTCATTTTAATGCAAAATGCTTGTGAGCCACTTAGGATGAGTAGTTAAAAAAATCAGAAGTTTTTGTCAGTTTCCAAAATTTATTTTTTAACTCTTTTGATGAAGTTTATCAAAAGGTAAGTCTTGATTTTTCCCTGTTTTCTTATTTTTTAGCAAGATTTGCCTGCAGTAGTTTTAGCTCAAGGCCGATATCCACATGAGACGGCTTGTAAGCAACGATAAAGTAGACTGTTGCGTAGCTTCTTTTCAATTGTACTCCTCGTCGCTCTCCTTTCACTTTATTGCCACTTCTTTCTTTCTTTCTTTCGTTTACTCTCTTCTTTTCAATTTCCTTTCTTATTTTCAATTCTATTCCATTCTTACTTTATTAGTCATTCATTCACAATTCATTCAATAGGCCCAGAGACGAGTACTTCTTCATAACGACCTTCCTTGCCGCATCAAACTGTGAAATGGGGTGACTAAACGTGCATAGTCGTAAAACATTGAATAGCTAGTTAGCAAACGATACGAAAGAGATCTATCAGAAAAGATCAACGCTTCTTTAATAGCGGCAGCCCGAGCTATAAATAAAAACCATTGTCTTCAAGTCATTGCTTGATTGTGGTTAGAAGTCCATTATAAAAATACAGGTGATTGAGTTTTCGCTTGTGTGCATGTGTGCATGTGTATGTGTGGGGTTGTCTTTGTGTGTATGTGTTTGTAAGTGTGTGTGTATGTGCGTGTGTGTGTGTATGTGCATGCGTGTGTATTGTTAAGAGCGTGCACAGATGAGCAAAAGGCTTCAAGTAATTCTTAACAACACTCAACGTTATCAATAGTCGCAAAGCTGTCTAAAATACTGAGTTATGAGATAGTCTGTATTCACGATTCTCACGAAGAAAAGCGTGATTTACCGTTTAAAATTTCACCTTTCTATCAATATCTTTCACATCTTTCAAATTCCACAAATGAAATCTCCACCCTCACCTTTCTCCTATTCTTTTTTTCCTGCCAGTCTTTTCTGATGCAAGGAACCTCAAGTTTATAAAAGCTTTTATAAAAGTTATCAAACACACTAAAAATAGCAACCAGTCAAAGGCAGGTTTATGTATTAGCTATATAATCCTGACACGAAGCAGGACTTCGTTTGACGAAGTTGTATTTAGAAGATTTTTCTATGCTTCGACCTTATATACCGAAGTGTATATGCGCATAACCACCTCAATGAGTCTATGCAAGTCAATGTCTACCTAGCCAATCTCACGCTCCTTTCTCAAGCTTGGACGCATGAGCAGTAATAATATTTTTAATGTCAATATTGCTGTTTTATAAGTTTATAACTATATATTTTATTTTGATTATTACTCTCTTCATTTTCTTTGTTTCGGTTATTTCATCGTATTTTATTTTTCTTTATTTTGTTTTTAGAAATATAATTTTATTATTATTATTATTTATATTTTTTCATTATTATTTTTGTTATTATATGTCAACTGCCATTGGGGATATGATTCTTTCAAACCTTCAATTTCCCAATGATGTTTGGTTTGCTTTTTAATGGGCCTTTGTAAGTAGGTGTGTGATCGATTGTGTGTTTATGTGCTTAATGAGTGTCCCTTAGGTTGACAGTTTGTTCACATTTCATTTGTTTATATTTCAGTTTTTATATTTTTTATTTGTTTATTTTTTTTTATACATAAATATTTTTTATAAATTTATTTTTATATATTTTTACGATTTTATGTGTTCATCTTCAATTTATGTTTTTTTATATTCGTTTAAATTATTATTTTTTGTCTGTTTGTATTTTTATGTGCCTTCCTTGATGTGTCATTGAATTTTTTGATGTACGACAACTGGCTTGAAATAGAAGCAGTAACGAAACCTTTTTGAAGTCAAGACACGTGTGTTAGAACACGTTTTTTTATGGGTTGTTATTGGAAATCCAACTTTGGAAGTTTATTTCAAAATTCGTCCAAGCAAACAACGGTGGTTCAAAAAATCTGTTCGTAAAATATCGGTTTGTAAAATATCGGTTTGTAAAATATCGGTTTTTAAAATATCGGTTTGTAAAATATCGGTTTGTAAAATATCGGTTTGTAAAATATCGCTTCACGAACTATCAACTCACAAAGGACTTGCTTGAAAAGCTTGACTGACAAAAGATTGTAACACACACTGACGCAGACTTGAATCGATTAAAGAGTTCGTTAATTCAATTCAGAAGATTCGCGCGGCACTGTTAATAATGCACGTCCCTTGCAATTATTGTTGTGAATGGCAGTATGAAGGACCGTCTTAACGAGAATTCATGTACAGAAACGACGTAAAAAGGAGTAATATATGCAGTGACATGAAGAGGGTAATATATGGAAACGAAGTAAAGAGAGAAAACGTCGTAAAGGACTCGAAACTCGAGAAGGAATTAAGTACGTGATTATGGGGAGAGTGAAGAGACGACGTGAAAGGATTGATATATATAAGGGGAGACAACAACACGTGCGTAGGAGCGCAATTTGTCAATGGAGGATCGAGAATGCGGAGATTTATTGGCGATAAGTTACCAAAATATAAGCAAGGTCGCCAGCATACGCGCAGTCAAAAAGACGGCGATTTATGGACCGAGTGTGGTGAGGCTTGAATTAGAAGGCACTTATGACGCTGTTCATCATGCCTTTTATTGCTGCTGAGAGAAACGATCAATCGTGTGATTGTTACCAACATGGCCACAAGGCATTCGTAGCGGCAACACACTGACGACTCTACTATGTTTGATGTTCCGACAGATTTATGAATGTGTTTTAATCGCTCCTTTATTTAAAATAGCAAGTTCCCAAGAAGATTAGCTGAGTCATGATTGAAATATTCAAATTCGAGTTTTTTTGCTTTAATTCAAAATGGTTGGTTCTTTTGTAGACTCACCGTGTGACATTCAATAGATTGGAGATAGAATAAAAACAAAAAAAACAAATTTGAAAAAAAAATTCAGAATTTAGAAAAAGTAAAACAAAAGGTTAATAAAATATGAAACAAAAATGAGACATAACTAAAAAATGAAGTATAAAAAAAGTGAAGAAATGGAAGAAATGGAAGAAATGGAAGAAATAGAAAAATGGAAAAAATGGAAGAAATGGAAGAAATAGAAAAATGGAAAAAATGGAAGAAATGGAAGAAATGGAAGAAAATAAAGAAAAGGTATAGAGGCCAACTTCAGAACAGATCCAAGAAACCCCGATGTCACCCAGTCACACATAGTTGTGACCTAGATTTTATGAGTGTGACCTAAATGCATGTAAATGTGCTCAGATGAATTAATCATGTAGTAGGTGCAACAAAGATTTAATACTAACACTATTGTTTCGGGTGACCTCGTTTTTATAAAAGACCTCAACTTTCCCAAGTTCCCAGCGATTGTTGGCAGTGATAAGTAATTTCCTGAAGGAAGTGAAGCACAATGTCTTAGCACCAAGCAACTCAGTGCTTTCGAAGTTGACCTTCTTCGAGAGACTTCAAAAGGCGTTGATGCATGCACAAAGCGGCAGCACACACGCCTTGAGTACACACGTCTTGAGAACTCATTCCTTAAGTACTGGCGTCTTGAGTACACTTTAGCCGAGCCACTCCAGTTGTCTTCAAGCTTCATGAGCCCTTGTCACTTGTGTGGCCAAAAAGCTAACAACATTCACGTGGTCTCATCAATTAGCCACTCCATATTTTTAAGACCACCGCTTCTTTTCGGAGCGTGGTTTCAAATTCCTGAATGGATTGCGTACTCGCTCAAAACGAGCCCGTCATTTGTCGTCTGCTTGCATTTAACTTTTGAATTGGCTACCTTTGTTTATTGCTTTTGCAATTTATTGCGTGTATATTGCCAATGTGTTTTATTTCCGTAACCTTTTTTAAAAAGATTTTGAATAATAAAAACAATGAAAATAATTATAGAAACAAAACACAACCAAATTCCTTTCTTTAAAATTGAATTTTCACCATTTTTATGAGCTTCTTTAGCGACTGTTGGTGTAAATTTAAATTTAAAAGTATAAATAAACGCGCATTGTTAAGTGGCTAACATTAAAGGAGCGTTCGTAGAATGTTTGCTTTGTGAACTTCGTCATTCTTTGCACCTATCATCTCATCTATTGTCCTCTAACCAAACTTGTAATTATTTATAATTATATATCGAAGTTAATAATATACATTGTTTAACACTAATCCTTTCGGATCTTGTTATTTCGAACCCCCGTGAAAATACACAATGCCATAGGGTCTTCACATAAGCACACAATTTTGAAATGTTTGATAAATTGCTCGTCAGAATAGACTTCAATGAATGCAAATAACTGAAAATGACGAAAAGTCTTGAAAGACTGTGCTTATTAGAATGTGCATAACTGTCAACAATAGATGCAACAGCTATTTTCGATTACGTGCATTTCTTAAAGTATGCTTGAGAGCAAAAAATTATTCACATAAAAATTAAACACGTCAACTTTTCAGCACATTAGACTCGATATAAATAACCGTCCAATTTTTAAAATATTTTAAAATAGTGATATATTTTAAACTAAAGGTGACTGAACCTTTAAACACAACCTATAGGCATATTTCAAACTCAACTCTGAAATAGATTTAGGCAACAAAAGTACACTATAGATTAGAATATTTGAAACAAATCAAAATACATTCTGAACAAAAATTGAATATTTATAAAATGTTAATTTAAAAAACCCATATTTATAAAATTTGAATTAATGAATTCAAAAAGGGGTTGTTGTTTGTATTCATTTAAGTTTGTGATATAGTTAACAAAATTATTTTAAGTTTCATTCACTAAAGCACAAAACTTAGAAAAAAACCAAATATTTTATTGAAAGTAGATGTGAAGTCTCTATGATTTAAAAAAAAAAAAACAAATATTTTTGAAAATGTAACAAACATTTTTGAAAATGTAACAAACATTTTTTCAAGGTTACACTTTGTTTCAAACTATAAAAAAATAAAAAAATTATTTCACTGATAATAATGTTTTTTAAAACTGCAAAGTTATTTTCGAGTATTTTTAACTATCTTTTAGTATCTCTAAGTTTATTTTTAATGACTTCGAGAATATTTGAAATTTTTTTAATATAGTAAAGCAAAATATTTTGTGTGAACATATTGTTTTCGGACATTCAATAAATAAAAGCGATATGAGAAGGTGTTAGCCTGATTTCCAACTAAATAAAAAGTAGTTTACATGTTCCTTTAAAGTGTACATTAATTTATTATAGTTTAACCAATTTTTATTCAATTTTTTTGAACTTTGAACGAAACCTTTAAAGATTATTCTCAACTTCATTTTCATTACCTAGAGTATTCAGTCCTCTAGTAGCCCACAGCGAGTAAAAGCGTTTTCATGCGAGCGTTTTTGAAAATAGTGCTAAAGGGCGCGTTACAAATGCCTTGATTAGATTAGATTAGATTACAAATTCTACATTCATTCATTCATTAAAAATCAGTGAATATTGCTTATAATTAAAATTGTTCTCAATAAATTTGAAACTTTGCTTTAAAAGTAAAAAAAAATCTGTATGACGTTGAAAAACTTGACAATGATTTGAAAACTTTCCCTAAACAATCCAACCCTCAAACTACTAGTTTTTTCGTTTATTTTGTCCCGTTTTGACTATTTTAACTCTTTTTACTATGGACTCTTGAGACCACGCTACACCCAGTTTCTTTTCAAGTCCAGACATACGCTGGAAATGCTACAAAAACACGGTGAATAGTCGAACTAAACAAGAAAACCTTTAAATATACGAGAACAGAATGTTATCAATCATAAAAGTCGGCATTGAACCTACGAAATGAACAAATCGCGAGAGAAAAAGTTGAAAAAATATTAAACACCCTTTCACCGAAGCTTTTAATAGCGCTGTCCGCTTAGTTTTTGGCACTCACAAATTCTCTCGTTTATTTCCTACTTATATTTCTTACTTATATTTTTTTACAGCCTTTATAAAAGATCAGTTTTCAAAATCTGCACTCTCATGTTTAAAATAAAAAATAATCACTGACCTAACTACTAAGCTGACCTTTTCAAGTTGCCTTCTCGCAAGGGACTGAGGTTTTCTATCGATGAAATTTTAAATTTTTAAGTCGCTAAGAGTACAAAAGTAAAGTAACCAGAAAGGAAGTTTCCATTCATAATATGGGATTTGTTTCAGATTTTTATAATATTATAAATAATTATAGTTGCCGCTGGTGAACATGTAACACGCTTGCCGCGTTTCCCCTGCAGACCGCGACCGATAACCTCTGGAAAATCCATGCAGTCTCGCGTGCATCGCCCGTTGTTTCTCGAAGTCGCTGGCCCAGCTCCGTAAGGAAACACAAGGATGAGGGGCCGATAGAACCTCCGGTCTCTATAGCTACTGCCTGGAACACGTAGTTCCCGATTAGGTTGCTGTACTTCTTCACCTTAGCGGATTCTGCCAAGCCTGCCGCGGAGCCGGGTGCGACCGCAGAAGCGATGACGTGGGAGGCCGAGAAAGTGTCCACCACGGTAGCGTCTCAGACCAAGCACTTTCCCGACTTCCACGGAAAGAGTGTTATGCCGTCCGGGCGACGGCCATCAACCCTGTGCAGACCTGTGGGTTTTCTATCTATTCTCATTTTTTAGAATACCTTCTAATAGTACGTATGTTGAATCTGCACTTTCCTACTGTGGCCTTCTTTTATGGAACTCTTCCCCCCCCCAACCTTACCTATATTACATATCTACTTTCATTCCGTAAAGCTTCAAAAACTTTTTAGTTTGAACAGTTCGTAGCAAAGCGCTCTTGAACAGTGTGAAATCGACGCTGTACAGATGATTTGATTGAATGGAATTGAATTGATTGAAAAAAGTTGGATTTTAAAATGAAGTTCAACTTTTTTTAAATCATCAAAAGTTTTCCAATCATCAAGTTTGTTTTTAATAATTTTTGGGAAATAGCTGAAAAAATTAAAAACGAAAATAATTAATTATTTTTCAAGAACTTCTTTAACTCTTTTCTAATAATTTAGCATTCTGTTTTATTCTAATCCATTATTTTTAATGCATTCAATTTAGAAAAAAAAATTCATTAAAAAAACCTCATTTTTTAAATAAAATAGTTTTATTTTCAAACATGTTCAAAAGTTTTTAATCGACTTTTTATTTACATTCATATTTCATTTGCTAGTAACCTGTTCTCGAAGGTATAAAATATTTCTGCAGACCTTATATAGATTTAAAAGCGGTCCATGAATTACCTTTTGTTTTGAAATGACAGCTTTAAATAAGAAAAGAATTGGTTATTGGGTAACAGATAAAAAGTATAAAATTTTAAATATAAAACGTCTCGAAATATTGTGCAGGTAAGCACGTAATCATATTTTAAAGACTTTGTATTCAAAGTCGTAAAATTAATTAATACTTCCAAAAATATTATTACATTTTTTAGGGATCTAGATCTTGAATTAGTAAAGGTATCTTCCAAAGTGAATATTTGTTTTCAAACAAAAATCTATAGTATTGAACTAATAAAAATCAATCAATTAACTTGAGAATTATTTTTTATCAAAAGTTAGATTTAGAAAATGACTTTGAAGCACAAGGTCCTTTTGATTTGATCTTTCACAAGATGACTGATTTGTTAATCAAATGCAACAAACAAGCATCTACTTATCAACGCTTCCAGGTTGGTTGTAGTGTTGATGCTACACTAGCCATTTGATTAACTGCATAGGTTCAAAATGAAAAAAAAACTTTATTGATTTATCAATGGAACAGTCATATGTCTTGAGACATCCAGAGATGCAAGTGATTGATCCACTAGAAAGAGTCTTGGAACTTTTTGACAGACATAACTTGCACCAGATTCTTAAAAAGTTACCTTTGTTCAGTGGTATGGAAATTATCCACTTAACATTTCGATTGTGAATGCAACCTTAGAGTTAATTGAGTTAGAATATGACAGTTATAAAAATAGAGAATGTCATGAATAATTTGAATAACGCTTTCTCTGAGTTCAAAATTATGAAATCGTTTTTGCTTCTCGAATGATTTAAATTGCTTATTCGACTTCAATAACTTTTTTTATTTATAGTATTGAACCATTTCTACGCAAATGCAGAAGCCAGTGAGTATTTCTTGCCTGCTGCAGTGGAGTTGTTGGAAGGGATGGATGTTGCATCGGAGCTTCAAGCTCATTCCATTCAATTTCCAATTGGTTTGTATGGGGTGGGGCTTTGAATGAGGTTTGAGGAAATGTTATAAAGAAATACTTATTGAATCCTATTAATTCAAATCAGTTCACATATTTCAATTGAAATCTCTGACTACTTTACAAAAAGAATTTTCTTTGATTTCACCACCAGTCTGCAAATCGGACATAGCAGTGCATGTGACAAACAGTGGATATGACACCGGAAAAGTTGGTCCACAGTTATCATCATCCTTTTCTTTTCTGATTTTTTTTCGTCATCATTATTCAATTTTTTAATTCAATTGTATTTCTTTTTTTTACTTTGTTTCGCTTTTTTTTTGTTTTTGTATTTTTTTTCATTTATTCTTTCTCCTTACTTTCCTCTTCTTTGTCTCCTTTTCCCACCCACACTCCAGATGACAGTGGTGATGAATGAGGCAGGTCTGTCGAGCATCAGTTTGCCCTGCTTTGTACAGTCTTTTGTGAACCACAACGCCGTGTTGTGGAAGGTGTACGTGGTGGGTGCTGAACACTTCCTCGTCAAACGACCATCCATCAAAAACCTCTACCCCAATCCCGGTGAGGTAGTCACTGAGGCATGTGGTATCCAAGGAATTTATATAATAATAATAACTATTATTGTTATTATTATTTTGTGATATATAATTATAATAATAATGGCACACAGTACGCAAACTAGGTTGTCTCATAGGCTTTGACTTTATATATTATTATTTATATTACGTTTATATTTAATTTTTATTATTTCATATACTAATACTCATATTATTATTAAAAGTAAATAGATAATAGTTTCTGAAACTTTCGAACCAGACGATGACCCTATCTACTTCCACAGCAGTCAAGTCTCAAAGTCCACATCCTCGTCTCCTCTCAACAAGGTCTTGTTAGGAGACTATTGTCACCATGAGCACCTGAGCTGCTCAACTCTTTTGGAATTTTCGTAATTTAATTAGTAATTAATGGAAATAAAAATTTACAAACCAAGAGTTATTTATAATGATCAGAATATTGAAACATGCCCAATGATTACCTTTCTGTGTATACTTGGCTACCACCACTGCTGGTAAAGCATCTGAAGTGTCATCAATAAATCTTCAATAAATCAATAATACATTTAATAAACAAGTAATAAATTTATTGAATAAATATTCAATTTTATAATTACATAATTAATTAATTAATATTTCACAAATAATAAATATATACGTGCAGACGGGGGCTGGTGAGGCGGCGGAGCAAAGGAAGATAGGGGATGTGACGATGTTGGCGCAAGGCCTTCGAGCTCTTCTGCAACTCGACCTCTTCGGCTTCGACCTCGTGCTCGAAAAGGACTCTCTGCGGTCTGCTGTCATTGACGTGAATCCCTTCCCTAGTAAGATTTTCTATCCTTCTCAACAAATAGCGCTGACTGTCACATTTTTGAATTTTATCTCATAAAAAAGTTCGTATAACGCTGATTTTCATCTCATGGGAACAATTTGATAGTGCTGATTATTTTTTTTATCATAATTTATTATTCATTCAGTAAATACCTTTTGTTTTTACTCCACATTTTTATTCTTAGTCTTTATTCAATAAATTTTTGGCAACCGCTCAAAATTTACTGAGTCAAAGAAAAACCGATTCGAATTCCAAACGGCTTCACACCTCACTTATATCTTCACCCCTCCTCAGTCCACCTCACAAATGCCTTCCAAACCTTCAGACCCACTGTTGCTCATTTCTAGATTCCAAACACCATTTTAAAAGCCTGTCGAGGGTTTTCATCATGAATGTTTGTGAGAGTTCCTGAAAATAAAAAGAATGTTTTTTTATTCAATTTAAATTATTTCACCCCAGGTTACGACGGAGTAGAAAATTTTCCCGAAGCAATGATACGACTCTTTGAAATGAAGTTCAGAAAATGAAACACCAACCACTATGCAACACACCACCCCGAACAGATCACAACACACTTCACTACACCATGAAAAATCACCTCCCACCACACCACACCGCATCACATCGAATGCACAGGACGCCACAACGCACCTTTCTCAAAACATCTTCAGCAAGCGCACTTCAATCATTTCTCTCTTTATTTGCCTCTCTTTTTCCTCCCCATCATTATCAGCATCATTATCATGATTTTCTTCATCTTCTCCGTAATTTTTTCCATCTTCTTCGTCTTCTTCTTCATCGTCATCTTCGTTATCCTCGTTTTAGTCTTCTTTCATAGTTTATACAACTTTCTATTCAATTTTGATTTATATCAGGTTTAATTTGATTTTGGTGCTTTTGATTTATACACTTTTTGCAAAATAAATCTTTTTTCAGATTCAATGTTATCACTAAAAAACAAATAATAAAAATAAGAATACAACCAATTATTTCGCGGGATCTGGCTAATTTTATTACTATATCATTTAACACCATGGTCATAAATCACTATTTATTAGGAATGCAAAAATGTCATATATGTAGTATCGGCCTAAAACTAATTATATCTAATCTAATCAAATCATTTATGTAGCGCTGACTCTACATTTTTCAAAAGCACCGCTACAAACCGTTTAAACAACAAAGTTCTTAGAGCTTCATGAAATGAAAGTAGAAAAGTAATAGAGGTGAGAATGGTGGGAAGAGTGCCATAGAAGGGGCCCACAGTAGGAAAGTGCAAATTTAGCCTAAGTACTATTAAAAGGTATCCTAAAAAATGAGAATAATTAGAAGATCTCAGTCCCATACGAAGAGGCAACTTAAAAAGGTCAGCTGAGTAGTTAGGGGAGTGATTATTTTTTATCTTAAACATAAGATTTTAAACATTTCTAGATTTCTAACAGCCAAGTTATTAATGCTTTAAGCCAACAATTCATAGAGTTTACTCCTCAACATTTCTGAGAAGATTATTTTTCTATTTCGGCGTGAAAACTTCGAATTTTTACTCCAAGTGGTTAGAACATAATGCATAGTCGTTCAGCCAACAGCTTGTGGAAACTTTCAAATGGATTAAAGGGTCAGAGTGTTTTTGAATAACCATCCAGGAATTAATCTAATCTAATAAAATTTTTTGTAACGTGCTCTTTAGCAAAATCTTTAAAGGCGCTTAACCCTGTACATGGTGTTTGAGTGTTTAAAGAAAACGATATTAATATCTCTTTTGAGGTATTATTTTTTAAACTTGAAATAATTCTTTATAGACTTAATATTTATTTTTATAGCACTGATTCTGAATTGTCAAAATGCTTTTGTCGTAGAGAGCCCGTCTGTTGTGCATTACAGCCAGGATATAGATTAATGAGACAATATATGTCCGACTGTAAGGCACAACAACCACCGTGGCTACTTGATTCTTCACGTCAAAAAAATTGTCACGTTTTTTTTCAACCGTTACAGTTTCATGTTACTCGTGACTATTTTGTTGTGACAGTTAATTAATTGGTTTTGTTTTGTTTTGTGGTTAAATGATATTGTTTTTTATTTTATTTTATTATTTATTGTTTAATTTGATTGTTTGTTATCACATGAAATACCTTGCTCATGCTGTTCTAGCATGGCGTGAAATTTTCCGTTTGGTCGATTCGAATTGATAATAATATTATTGTTAGTTCTTATTATTTTGAATAATATAAACTAACCATTTTGTTGAAATATTAATTTTTATTTTGTCATTCAAGCTTTTAAGGTTCTCAAGGCTGGACGAACAGAGGACCCGTTAATTTTAAGAAAACTTTTAGATAAATAATGGGATCTAATAAATCAGATATGTGGACCGTGCTAAGCTTATTATACCTTATAAAAACTCTTTAATCCATTAAATTCTGGAACTTATTAATAAATTGTTTTTTCATAATATTTAGAAGCTATTATTTTTTGAGTTCCCAAGTTGCAAACTCTTTGCGACATAGTGCCCACAATTAATCAAGCGTGGTTTTATAGGCAAGCGTTTCAAGAACCTTTCGAGTTGACTCACACAATTTTTCAACATTTATACCCTCCGTGCATGCCTTACAATGACGTCTGCGTGATAAATGACACTTGTTATACGCCAGCTTCGTTAGTCGACCGATGCCATGTGTGACCACTTTTGAAACTTTTTCAAATGTAGTTCGATTTTTTCTTCTTTTTTCTTCTTTTTTCACAATTTTTCAGTTTTTTTAGCCTTCCAACACTGGTGTGATTGAGCCAGAAGTTCAAAACATTTCAAAGGAAAAATTAAAAAAAAATTTGATGCTACAGCATAAATGGAAGTTACCGGTAGCTGAAATTCAGCTGGTGTCAAAATGATGTTAAAAACAGTTTTCCCGTTTAAAATTGTGTGTGATTGAATACAAAATTAATGTTTCCATCGAAAGATTCTTCTTGCTTAGCATATTTGGATGTCGACAAGGCTATTATAAACCCCTTTTCTTAAATACATGGATATAATTATAAAATAAAAAGAATAATTCAACCTTGAAACGAAAGATATTTCAACAATTTACGAGTTAATCAATAAGTTGTCATGCTTGTGTAATTATTTTTGTCAATTTGAATTTTCAAGGCATGTGTCGTTTTATAATGAATAAAAAGGTTTTAATATGAATCTAAAGGTTTGAACATGAGCTATTTCAATTGAAATATTATTAAAATGAAATAGAAAAAAAGATTTGAATAAGATATTTTTTACCTCCACTTTCAATTTTTTCGCACGATTATTGGGAAGGAAATCATTGAAGAAATGTGAGAACATTTCATGATTCATTGGTCTCTACAATCGTATTGAAGCAAGCAGCTTATATTCTATTGATTAGAAACATCAGAAAATTTGGTAAATGATTAAACTTTCTTGTTCATTGTTCAAATATGTGAAATTAAAAACCTAAATTTGTTTTGTATTTAAATTTTTGTAAAAGTACTTTTTAGTGCTCATAAAACTAACTTACCAGTATCACTTTTGATTTAAAAAACAGTCATAATATAAAAAGATTGTCAAAATATTGTAAAAAAACCATTTCATCAAGCACTCAAAATATCCTTATTACACAAAACCAACACAACTAATCTAATCATGACATTTGTAACTCGCCCTTGTTCAAAAGCGCTCCCATGAAAATGGTTTTACTTGCTGCTGGCTGCTAGAAGACTGAACACTCTAGGAAGGCATCCGCACCTCAATTGAGTTGCCGCTTTCAGAACTCAAAGCTGAGCTCACACGATCAACCTTTACAGCGGAATAGGCCAATCATTATGCGGCAGGCGCAAAGTAAATAAAAGTTAGTATGAAACAAAAAAAAGAGATGCTATAAACAATAGAAACCAAGTGATGAACCCTCAAAAGTTTAGTGTATCATTAAGGACAACCAATTGTTATACGAACTCTTTCATATCTATCCCATGAATGAAATCGCAACATGAAATTTTTAGAAATATCACGGAACCAAGGAATAAAGAACATAATCTGTTAGGCTTATTGAAAAAAACACTTTAAACATCAACAACATTCTTTTGAACATATAGTTTTTAGCTTTCAAATAAATTCTCTAGTTGGTTTCTAAATGCAAAAGTTTCAATTAGGTCAGTTTAAATTTATATTTTTCATTATTTTTATTATTTAAAAAATATAAAAAGATCTTAAGTGATCTTTCTGTTCTCACGAGTTGGATAAGGGATAATATTCATCGTTTTATATAGCTTGGTATCTTAGAGTTGAGTAAATGTATTTTTTTAAACGTTAATGCTGATATTTTTTTCTGGATTTTTAATGGTGTTTTCATGTTTTTATATTTATATCGCTTATTTAGAGTTTGATTATTAGTTGTACAGACTATTTGTTATTATTCTAAGTATTCTAAGGTTCTCATGCATATGATATAAAAATGAAGCATAAAGAAAGAGACATTTATCCAGAAGATTTTGGCAAGCCGGTAAAAATGTACAAAAGAGAAAAAACACCGCCGAAAACTTTTAATATATTATCCATTGCAAACTTCAACCAACGCTGGAGTGAAGAAACACTGAAAGATCATTTATATAAAGAATTTAGAAGGTTTGGGGACTACCTTATTGAATTTATAAGAGAACCACCAGGCGAGAAGAAAGCCATAGCAAACTTCAAATACTTCGAAGATGCTATGGCCGTAAGGTCAGCTTTCAAAATCAACTCTTTGAACATCGACCCAAATATTATCATTGAGCCCTATTATGACGAGCCTCACAAAGAAAGAAGGCTAGAAAATCAAGTTTTCACAGCTCCAAAGTCATTAAGAAGTGATAAAAACTTTTCTGATGATGCTGAAGACAAGGGTGCTACTCGGACATTGTTTATTGGAAATTTAGATTTTGAAATTCGAGCTGAAGAACTTCAAAGGATTTTTGGTCAGTTCGGTTTCATAGAAGATATTGATATCAAAAAATACAATGGACAACTGGGTGGTAGTGTTTATGCCTTCATAAGATTTTTAAACTTAGAAATGGCTAGAAACGCAAAATTTGAAATGTCAGGAAAGTATATAGGCAAATTTATTTGCAGAATAGGATATGGTAAGCATGTACCATCAAATTGTCTATGGGTTGGAAATATTGGACCAAATGTATCCAGAGAAGACCTTGAAAAGTGTTTTTCCAGCTTCAACCCTTTGAAAATCCACTGGTCATATGGACGACAGTTTGCATATATTGTGTTCACTTCCCTTGAAGTGGCTTCATCAGTTCTCGCCTCCATGCAGGGTTTTGAAATCTTCCCGGGCAATCCTTTAAGACTTGATTTTTCAGATGAAAATCATCTTTCTATGTTTAATCCACTTGGAAATTTCGATAAAAATCCAATCAAAGAGCCAACACCCAAAAAAGAGGCAATCAAAGCAGTAGTCAATGTATTCGACTCAATTCCACCTCCATTGAAGCTGAGCCTTTCCGAAGCTACCACTGTTTCTAATGTGGTGAAGCAACTTAATGTAGTGTGGAAAAATTACATCACCTTGAAGTCATCCATCTTCCATGTCAGTGTCTACTTGCTTTGTGGCTGTCCAAAATTAGTGGAGAAGTTCATGGATGAGAATACCAAGTCTTTGCCAATTCAAAGAAAGATTTCAACAGAGCACCAAAGCCTCACTGATTTGCTCACCTTTGTCCAGAAAGAAAACTCTGACTGTAGTCTGCTTCTGGTGGTACCCGATGAAAGCCCCCAAGAACCTCCAGGGGCTCTTTTCAAGTTGTTGACTTCATACTTAGCCAAGAAACAGTTGGCAGGCCTCACCACTCTACCAACATCTTCTCCACCCAATAAGCTCCAAGCCACCATTCACTGGTTTTTCCAGGGATCCACTTTCAAGCAACTTCTCAAACTTGTCTGCCCGAAATTAACACTAGAAGACGTAACTAAAGACAATTTTGTGCTTGGTGTTTTGAATACTGTTAAAATTTGATGTTTGAATACGAAAAAAAATTCAAAATTTTTTCAATGCATTGAACTTTTTTGAACTATTGATAATAGATAATGAATTTTATTGATTTAAAAAATAAAAAAATTCAAGATTTATTTGATCAAACCAACTACGACTTAAAATGTTAATTAGCTATAGATATGTAAGGTCTTTGAGAACTAACTTTACTTTTAAGTAATTAAATTTCCCCCTTCAATCGCCGCAATGTACGAGAGTGCTGAAGAGCTGGTTGAAATTTTCAGAAACAATTATCCTCTGTCGATTTTTGTTTTTGCTTCTTTTTTGTTTCTTATATCTCCAGCTCAATCAGCTACAGATTTCAAAGTCTATCGCATGCAACAGTTTGACCTACAAGGGAACTCACATGGTAATCATTCAGCTGTTTAGCTTTTCAAATATTTTTCAAATTATCAAAATTGGTATTGTAAGATTTAAATCACCATTATTAATCACGTTATTGAACAACTGTCTAAATCGACGTCAAGTACTATCAAAAAAGAAAAATAAATACAATTTAGGATTAAGAATACTTAATAATATTAAAATTTGAAGGTTCAAGAAATGCTTTGATGAATGTGGAGGCTCGGCCGTTGTCTGCGTCAGTTTATTCTCGTAAATGTGTTGTAACAAGGTTGAAGGAATTGGGCGCTTCAAAATTCAAAGAGGTGTTGCAACAAAATGCTGGAGGCCTTCTCATTCTGCTGCCTACCAATTTGGATAAGCTCACCACTGAAAATCAAGATGTTTGTTTTTCACAGTTAAGTTAAGGGATAGTAAAGTTAAAGTTAAGTTAAATAAGTTGAATACATTTTTTATATAAATTTATAAAAAATTATAAATAAATTATTATTATTCCAAAATGAACCCTCCCACAGCACATGGTAGCATTGGAGATGCAGTTGCTGGCAGAGGAAGTTCAGACACCAGTTTATTTTGTATATGAAACAGAGCAACTGGCCACCATCTACAATGAACTCAAGGCTTCGGGCAATGTTGACACAGCAGCCTCTGCATTTGAAGGTGTGAAGCTTTTTTTTTTCATAATTTTGTGTGTATTATTCTAAATTCAGAATGTTGAAAAAATAGTTATAATCTATATTGATATTTTAATTAAATTTCAAATCTAATTGTTTTCCAAACTTTTAATATTCCTCTTTATCACTTCTTATTTTTTCCATGATATTTCTTTTTTTGCGTTTTTTCTTATTCTAAAACTACCATGTTTTGATACCACATAGATAAAATAAAAATATGCCTCTTGTGAGTGGCATTAACTCCAAGGAATTCTCAAGGCCAAAAATGTTTTTTTATATTATTTTTCATATTTTATATTGCCTTCAATTAATGACAATAACAAAAATAACAAAACTTTTTAATACTAGTAATTTTTATATTTAAAATTTAAAAAATTGATAATAATTATAAAAAAACAATTAAACTAATAGTTTTATTATTGGCAAATAACTGCATCGTTTCTTCCACAAACAGCCATCCTCTCATCCACCAACTTAAATGGCTTCCAGCTGGTGGTGAGTGGGCCTGCAGTGAAAGCAATGAGCAACTTTGAGGTCACTAACATCCATGTGAGTCACCCTTTCTTTGAGTCATTCTTCCACAATAACACCATTTTTTTAGATCATCCTTCTTCAACATCACCTATCACTCACCTACACGTACCTTCTTTCACCTACCTTCCAACCAATCTACTGTCTAAGCCTTCTGCCTACCTTCCTACCTACCTACCTACCTATCTACCTACCTACCTACCTACCTACCTACCTACCTACCTACCTACCTAGCTACCTACTTACCTACCTTCCTACCTACCTACCTACCCACCTACCTACCTACCTACCCACCCACTGCCAACTCCACTCGCCCACCAACTTCACCCGCCTCCCACAGGGTCGTCTGCAAAAGTCTAACATGGAAGAGCAGCTGCCAACCATCCTGGTTGTTGCTCACTACGATGCCTTCAGTGCTGTCCCTGTGAGGAGCTCAATAGAACATTTCATTATTCAAACATTTCCAACATATAAAGAGTTATGGATCCTTGTGTGCTCTTGAGTCACCCTGTCACACCAATGCACTTATGTATTTAATCTCTATTTATAAACTATTAAAAAATTATGCGTCAAATTATTTAGAAAAAAGTAAAATAATTTTTTTAAAATATTTGAATATTAAAAAAGTTGAATGTGTAAATAAATAAAGTAGTCAAATAAAAATTCTAGATAGCTAAACAAAAATATGAATATTATAAAAAAATTTAATAAAACGAATAAGTGTGAATGACACTTGCCACACCGCCCAGTCGATGTCGATGGGAGCAGACTCAAACGGCAGTGGAGTGGCAAGCCTCCTGGAGCTGGTCCGGCTGTTCTCCAAACTCTTCCTCAACTCCAAGAACCACGCCAGGTCACTATCTCACTCGTATCTTTTACATCACATTTCACATGTAGCTTAAATTAAGTCATATCTTGTATCTTTTACATTACATTACTTTTTCTGTTCTCTGTCGTGTTAGAATTTGCATTATAATTAAATTATCAATTACCACGAGTTTTAATCAAAGTACTTATACTTGAAACTCCATGGCGTTAACGCCCCTATAATTATGTTCGTATTTGTGTTGCAATACTACTAACACTGCTATTGTTGACAATATCACTCAGTACAACCACTACTACTAGTAGTAAGTGGTTTTTTGTAGTTGTAGTTACTTCTCTAATTTCTTGTACTACTTATGAGTATTTCATAATAGTAATAGTTACTACTATTAAAATCATTACTGTAAGCGGATAGTAAAATATTTGATTGTTCCTATAATGGTTCAAATTATTCAAATATTTTTATTTTTCTAAAACATCGTTGAAAACTCGTCAAATGCATTCTCTGGAACTTGCTTTGCCACTCACACTGGTGTAGGTTCAACGTGGAGTTTTTGCTATCAGGAGCGGGAAAATTCAATTTCATGGGCACCAAAAGGTGGCTTGAAGACCAGATTGAGAATGGAGGTAACTGTGGTGGCGGTGGCTGTGGTAGTGGTTGTGGTAGTGGTTGAGATTGTGTTGGGGCTTATTGTGGGGGTTATTATAACTGTGATTAGGATAGCGGTAATGGTGGTTGTGCTTGCATAATGTGTTACTGGTCTTATCAATTTAATTGTGAAGATTTTCAAGATATTATGAGATTTTCAAAAACACGAGATACGGTATTTAATAATGGTACCAACTAACTTGAACATTGGCGCTTATGCACGGAATATCGTGAAGAACCAACGCTCCACAACACCCTACAGAACTTGGTAAGGTTTCCTCAGTGGTGTGCATAGACAGCGTGGGTAGTGAGGCTTCCCTGCAGGCCTTTCTTTCCAAGCCTCCCAAGCAGGGCGTCCTCACAGACCGCATCATCAAGGTGCCTTGCCAACTTCACCCCCATGCGGCTAACTTCATTTCGTACTTCACAAAAATCGTCACATAACTTAATAAATAACTTAACTTGATTTGTCAGATAAATTTATAAATAACCTAACTTAATTTGTTAGATAAATTTATAAATAACTTAATTGATTTGTCACATAACTTGACGCAAGTAATCACTTTCACCACTTGGTCACATAACTTTGCATCATTACCGCACCACTTCATCGCCCACCTCACTCTTCACAACCCACCACAATGCCAGAGTTTGGCTGCAGTGTCGGAGCACTTGTCGAACAAGAGTGTTGAGATGGTTCACAAGAAGATCAACCTAGCGGACGAGCAATTGGCGTGGGAACACGAGCGCTTCAGTCTCCAGAGGCTGAGTGCCTTCACCTTCTCTGCCCTTCCTTCCCACAAGAGCCTCTCCAGGCGTTCTTTGGTTGACACCAGGTGTGTGTCTTTGGTAGCTGTGATTGTTAGCGGTCTTGGTGTGAATTTCAATTGGTTTTTTCAATAGGTATTTTTGGTGGTGGTGTTGTGGTTATGTTAGAGGTTATGAAATTGTGGTACTCTAGTCACAATGGTGATCGTGATCATGCGGTTGTTGTGGGGATATTGGTGTATTAATGGGGAGGATAGTCAACCGATGATGGGAGCTAGTTATGGAAGTTAGATGTCTTTTCAGCACACAGAGCTTTTCATCAGGTCCAAGGTGAACGTGAGAGCACTGGCGTTGCACACACGCATCCTGGCAGAGGCATTGGCCCAACAAGTCTTCAACCTTTCGTCCCACAACTCAGAAATCTTTTCCGACGAACTAGTGAGTTGTGTGTGGTGCTACATGTCGTCTTGTGTAGTTGGTGGTTGCATTACATACTGTTAAATCTTTTACATTAAATACAGATTTAACTTTTTATTATTTCTTTTAGCTTTTCAGTTTATCAAAATATAGCCTTTTCTTTCTTTATTTATTTCAAATTATTCCAATAAAAAATCATGAAAATATTAAAAACAAAAAATCTTCAACCACGCAACAAAAGAGCGTCAGTCACGAGAACCTGGCTTCGTGGATGGATTACCTCACGCAGCAGTCCAGGGCGGCTCAGATGATTGACAGTAAGTCGCCCCTCCTCTCGACCCTCGAACACGCCTTCCAGAGGCACCTTAGACATGTCACTAGGCACGCCTTCAAAGCCGATGCCAAGTCAGTGTAGTGGTGTGGTCGGATGATGGAAATAGTTGTGGGGTGTGCTCGTATGGGGGGGGGGTAGTTGTGGGGTGTGCTCGTATGGGGGGGGGGGTAGTTGTGGGGTGTGCTCGTATGGAGGGGATAGTTGTGGTGGTGGTGAAGGTTGTTTATTGGTAGTTGGAGAAGCAATGGCTAGTTTCAGAATGAAAAATGGGTAATGGTTTAAAATGGTTTTGGATAAGAAGAAAATTGCATAGCGACTTTTGTGGTGAATTGCATGTTATATCGCCCACACTTTCGCACAGGGAACCAGAATTCGTCTTCTACTCAGGCTTTGAGTTCACCATGAATGCTTACAGGTAGCTTGCCGTGCCCTTGTAAACCTTTTCTATTCTCATCTCCTATGATAATCTATTTTTCACTTATTTTTGTCTCAACATTATCATCACTTTAATGCTCATTTAAATTGTTGGCTTCTTTCATTAAATATCCATCAACACCACAGTGTCAAGCCAGCCATCTTTGACCTGGCACTGGCTCTGGCTATTGCAGCATACCTCTGCTTCCTTTATCTTGTGTCGCTGGTTAGTGAGGCTGCAATAAAATACAACGTCGGGTGTTATTGAAGTGGCTTAACCCACCGTGAATGTACCTTTTTGTTTTTCATTATATTTAAATATATAGTATTGTATTTTACTTTTTTGTATGAACCATCTTATTGTATTGTTTGCACTCATGAAACCTCCCACAGAACATCGGCAGCGTGTACAGGATGTATCTGAACGTGGGAAAGAAGAAGGTGCAGTGAGGGGTAAACCCCTTCACTGACCTTTCTGGAATTCATGAATCAAATATCACATAAATGTTTCTATCTTCTTGTCAATCGGCTAACGGACTTTTATTCTTTTCACCATAATAATTAAATAAAAATAATTGAAACTCATGAATCATTCGGATTAATTGTGAGAATTTCGCTCGAAAATTCGATTTCGATACAGTAATTCTGATTATAAACTTTTAAAAATTTTTATCATTCTTCTCAACTGCGTTTACTTGATGGATTGGGAATAATTAAGCAAAAATAATAAAAATCGACTTTGCAAATAGTGAAATTATGTTTTATTTCAAACATCTGTTAGGGGTGATCACATTTGAAAGAACAAAACAAGTCCAACTAAATCTTATATTGCCGAGAAAACATTATCGGCAATATGAGATCATCTCGATCCTCTGAAGAACCTCGAGGGATTCCTGAAGAAGTGAGACTCTAGGCATCTGCCAATGATGTTGCAACGGGGTGCGGACTGTGACCTGGCGTGTGAGTCTCTCTTCACTTCACTTTTGCGCCTCCTCTCTTCAGGCGACAGTGGTTTAAATTTCAAAAACTTTGGAGAAGACAACAGACGATCTTTGAGGGAAGATCTTTCCAGGGGTGTAGCGCTTTCGTTCTGTTCCGTGGCTGATGTTGAAGCTCCTTTCTTATCTTTGAGGTCTTTTTTGAATGAAAAAATGGGAGACAAAGGAGGCATACCACTAGACCTTTCATCTATGCTCGATGTATTGACTTCTGATTCTCTTCCTTCTTCGCTTGATGCTTCGCTTTTCAGTCTTACCTTCATCTCAGAGACGTATCTGGGAGCGCTTTTTGAAACAGGTTTCGGTGTGATTCCGAGGGTTTTGCCGTCCACAAGTTCCTTAAGCTGCTTGCTCCTGCTCTCTTGCTTGCGTGTGATCCGCTCCAAGGCATCTTCTGCAATTAGTAATGCAATTTTATTGAACAAAATAGAACATTTAGAGTGAAAAAATTGGTTTATAAGTAAAGACATTTTAAAATAAGAATGTTTCATACCAGAATAATTTTTTAATACATTCAAATTGAAAAAAAAAAAAATCAAATAACGAATTTAAAATTTCAAAACCGGCTTACGAAGCCTTAAAAAAGCCACGTCAAGCAAACCTTTAGAAGTAACGATCTGCAGGGGCGAAATATGGCAGCGACTGATGCGATGTGGCTTCAAGCCATCGTCTCCAATGATTCGCTCTCTCAGGTATGACTCAGTGACACTCATAATGGACTCTTTGGAACTTTTCCTGGAAACTTCACTTTTTTGGGAGGTGCTCATGAGAACCTCGATGCAGTGTGGCGAGGATACCTTGTTGATTGAAGGCAATGTACTGCCCAAAAGCTTGGAAAAGACATGTTGTTGTTGCATGGATGGTTGAGGCGGTTGTGTGTTTTGTTGAGTTGGTTGTTTATTTTGTTGTGGTGTTTGTATGTTTTGTTGTGGTGTTTGTATGTTTTGTTGTGGTGTTTTTATGTTTTGTTGTGGTGTTTTTATGTTTTGTTGTGGTGTTTGTATGTTTTTTTGTGGTGTTTGTGTGTTTTTTTGTGGTTGTGTGTTTTGTTGTGGTGTTTGTGTGTTCGTTTGTGGTGTTTGTGTGTTTTTTTGTGGTGTTTGTGTGTTTTTTTTTGGTGTTTGTGTGTTTTGTTGTATTAGTTGTATGTTGTGCTCTAATGTTGCTGTGTCTTGACGTAATGTTCCTGTGGTTTGTTGGGGGGTCGGTGTTTCTTTTATGAAGGCGGGTGCATCTCGACGTTGTGTAGGGATGCTCCGTGTCTTTTCACTTTCCTGGTTGTTTTCCAAAGGATCTTTCCGTAGTGGTTGATGAGTTTTTTTGATAATAAAAACATCATTTTGCAATGCTTGATTTGCTACAATGTTTGTTTCCGCACCACATTTCTCTTCTTTTTTGTGATTTTGCCCTTCTAACAACTTTTCAGGTCCAATTGAGATTTTTCCATTTTTTTCGATTTTTGAACTTAAAGTATTTTTTTCAAGTTGATAACTTTCGTCCATTTCCTGTCGTCTATCGTAGAAAAAATGGTGAGAACGATCTAAGAAGCTGGTAATATCACAAATGTTTTTGATGTCTTTGAACATATAATTATTGATGAAATAATTCAAAAGCGCCTTTTGGTTGATATTAAATTCTAAGTAACTTTTCCATTCTTGAGAAAAGTCCGAAGAAGAACGACTTAACTGGATCGGTTTACGTTTAGTTTTTTTAATATTTTCAAAAAGCGATTCAGGAAGTCGGCTGTTGGGTTGTTCAGGAGAGTTTGTAGAGGCTTTGATGGCGACTGTATGTTTATCGCTGGAAAGCTTAAAAGCCGCAAAATTTTGATCTATTGCGTAAGCGCAAGGTAAAATGTGACCAAGAAAAATTCTCAAAATGATATTCTCTTTTTGTAACAATGCACCGACACTTTTACTGAAGCTCTCCATCTTCAAGCCACTTCCAAACTTTAGCAGCAACTTCATGAGAGAACGAGCAAAGTCGTTTATAACTTCGACTTGAGATCTTGAAAAAGAAGACCAAGAGTGGGTCT
>OX387254.1:5808780-5838780 GCA_947562095.1 Branchellion lobata | reverse complement strand
CTTAGAAGAAACTTTTTTCGTTTTTTGACAAGAAGTGTTGAGTTGGGAGTGAGATTTCAAGAGTGGATTACGGTGTCCGTAACGAGAGCTGTAGTCCCTTGCTGAGACGGTCTTCGAAGTGAGAGAGGTGTTGCTGTTCTTGACCATGACATCTGAAAAAGGAACAATGTCCGGAAACTCAAAGTACACCGCCTGTTGCTTCTGGAAATTGAGAATGTCTTTCAGCTTCGCTGTGGACTCTGTGAAAGGAGTTTGACTAGAAAACTCCAACAAGGCTTCGATGTTTTTGCTGGTTTTTGAATCCGTTTTAGAACCTTCGTCTGTTGGCAAGGAAACATGCATTCTGCTGGAAGGAGATCCATTGTCAGCCTCGCCTTCGTTGAATTTGGGGGTGTCCTCAAGCTTCGACGTGGACTCACATTTTGACGACGTGTTCACACTTGAAACATCAACGACACTCTTCTTCTTTTTACTCCTCGCCATTTTACCATCTTCTTTATTAGCTCCATATACTTTAGACTTGCTAGATTGGCCACCTTTTGGCGTCTGAACACGACCACCAATGGCGTCTGTGGTTTCTTTGCGTTGGTCGTTTCTGGTCGACGTGAAAGCTCTCTTCACTTGCTCCCACTTGCTGTGCAGCTTCTTCGACTTTTTTCTTTCTTCTTTCAACTCCTCCAACTTCAAGTCAAGATCATCAGAAAGGTTTTCCAGGCAAAAAAGTTCCAAAGTTTTGTCAGACTTGAAAGAATGATTTTCAAAGAGCTTTGTGGTTACAACTTTATCACTTGAACGCTTTCGGCATCGTGCTTTGCCGTGAATGAAGGTGGTCTTGTGCTTGTTATCATAATGAGCGAATTTTCCTTTCCGGTATTTATTAATTTTTTCTTCTCTTTCCAACTCTTCCAAAACATTAACCAACTTTTTCAAACCATCCAAACCTCCACTTGTCTTATGAAGCGTCGATTTCTTCCTCTCAGACGACTTTTTAGGCTTACTTTTCAATTGATCTCCTTGCAGGGTCTCCAGTATTTTCTTATACTCCGTGTCTAACACTCGTTGAACTTCGGCGCTGCAGTCTTTGTGTAATTTATTTGGCTCTGAAAACTTCCTTAAAAAAGCGTTTTCTCCATTATCTTTTTTTTCTGGAAATTCCTTGCTAACTTCCCAAAACGTGTGAAGGTTGAATAATTCTGGATTGCTGGTTGAAGTAGATCGCTGTAGAGGCTTTTTCTTCGATCGCTTGACGGGTTGAAGGTGAAGAATGTTGGTGTCGGAAAAAAGTTTTTTGAGTTGTGCCGATTCTTTTCTGCTTTTTGTAACGTCTTGAATAATTTTGTTGCAGCTCTGCATGGCGTTGTAGCTCTGTGAAGCGGAGGGAGGCTTTGGAAAGTTGAGAGAATTCACTTTTAGGGGTGGAGATGAGGGGGTAATGATGGTTCGTGGGAGGAGCGTGATAGAAGTGGAAGAATCAGTGGATGCTGTAGCTCCTTGCGGTGCTTCTGGCGCTGTTGCATGTCCCGAGGCTTCGAGACTTAACGAGGCCGCATCTATTTTCGGCTCTTTTTTCGCTTCTTTGCTCGCCATTTTCGTTTTTATCTTGTTTAAAGATTTTTTTTGCTGTTTTGATTTTGTTTTTTTGATGTTCTTGCTCTTTTAGTTTTCAAAATGTTGGTGTTTTGGCGTGTGGAGAATTAACAAATACTCCAGCAATGCTACTTTACAAACATTATGCAAACCTTTGCTCCAAAAAAAACCATTGTGGTATTTTGTTTATTTCTATTCTCTTTCTACACTTTTATCTACTAAACAATTTCCTTAAAAAATCTTTTTTATTCTTATTTGATTTTTCCAGTTTTTCAATGTTTTTCCCATGAAAGTTCTGCTGAAAAAGTAAAAATTAAATCAACGTTCATGAAGAAAAAATTAATCCAAAATAGAGCTTGAATACAAACCTAATTTTCAACTTTTATAAAAAATTAAAACTTAAAAAATATTAGTATAACTTTTTAGAAATAAATTTTTGCAACATTCAAAAATAGCACGTTTAAATAGTAAAATTTGATTAATTAGACGATAAATAGTTTTACCTTTACGTTGATGGGGATGAGCATGGCTTCGAAACGAAAAGAGTTTAAATAGGTTGAGCAGCTTTTTAAATCCACAAGAGTACTATAAACACAGAGACCATCCAATGCATCTAATCCAAATAAGCGAACGAATGAAATAACTCCCGTTTCTTGTTGGCACTGTTGTTTTATTAACGATAGCTTAAATTGATAATACCACAATGCACGGAATACTATCAGCAAGTCCATGCTTGTCTGCCTGTATGCTTGCATCCTGCTCTATGACTCACAAACGCCCTCCGCAATGCAGCTCAGGCGTTTGCCTCTTTAGATTATTTCCGTGTTTTGAATTTCATTTTGTTTTTGTGTTTTAGAAAAAATAATTTTCCGATTAAAGTGAAACTAAAAAAACAAAAAAAAAACTTATTAAAGGAATTTTTTCCGAGTTCGGCTTTCGGACTTTTGAAAACCTCTTTTAAGCTATTGTACGCACCACCAATCACATCTTTCAAACTCATATTCAAAAAAACTATAAGTTTTTATTCATTTTTGAAAAAAAAACACGTTTATAAAATTTCAGTGTATTAGGATACATCACGTCTGAAAACTTTGAAATTTTATACAAAGAAACTGAAATGTTTGAAATGAAAAAAAATTAGGTAGTGAATAGTTAAATAGACACAACACTTGAAAAAAATAAAATAATAATTTCAAATCTTCGGTGCAACCCTATCCATATTATACTAGGTATTTTGACTAAAGTAAAATCTACTAAAATTCGAAATTTTTATCCGAACAATTTTTAAAACACGAAGCTTTTTAAAAAATAGTTTCTTGTTTATTTACACTTGAAATGAAAATCACAATATTCAAATATTTTCACAAGAAGAAACAAACACTCGCATACTCACACAAACATAAACATACACACACACACACACACACACACACACACACACACACATACACACACATACACACACACACACACACACACACACACACACACACACACACACACACACACACACACACACACACACACACACACACACACACACACACACACACACACACACACACACACACACACACACACACACACACACGTACACTTAAAGTTTTTTATTTATACACGTTGTCAAATGGCTCATATATTTAGAATAAGCATATCCCACTATCAACTGCAGCGGTACTCAACAAACATCACAAAAAATTCACATTTTTCAGTTTTCGACGCCACCTGACAGGAATGATGCAACTTGGTTTCCATGACGCCTTCCTTCTTCTTCCCACTCCTTTCCAACCACTCTCTCCCACTCCATCTTTCTCTCCTTCTTTCAAATTCTTTTTTAATCTTTTCCTCAACCTTTTTTTCACAGTTTTTTTCCTTTTATCCCACATCCTTCTTCTTGCCATTTTTCCGTCCTCCCACCTTTTTATTTTCACTTATCTTTCTCTTTTATACCATTACATTGAAACACCTGAGTCAAACTTCAAATTTACGACAGTTTACTTTCACATGTTACATAGAGGTTCATTTACAGCATTATATTTTTATTTCCAACTTTTTCAGTGTTTTGCAGGACGAAGTTCTCATTTAAATTGTTTTGTGCTGGCAAATGTAAACTGGGAGCTTTGTATGGTGATGGAGGTGGTTACACATGGTGATGGAGATGGTTTTTGTGCTGGTAGATGCTAGCCGAAATCCTGGTATGGCTTGCGAGCAGTGCTACCACACGAGCTTCCCTTGGCCACTTGTTCACACCGCTTGCTCCCACTGAAAGGGCCTGCAGACTGCTGAAGGTGTTTGGAAGTGTTCGGAACTTTTCGTTTTTTTGAGCTAAAAGTTGAAATCTGGAAAATGATTTATGGCCCGGTTATTTTAAGTACAGCAAAATACCAATTGCCAGCAGTACTTTCAAAGCGGCTTCAACGCTGAAGTACACTTAAGTACTATTTATGGCTGTAGTGCCATTGAAGTAGCGCAAGCTAAGTAAATGATACTGCGGTAATGGATAGATGTGTCATTTAGATAAAAAAATTATTTATTACCCTCACTGATAGTATTGCTTCCTATTTCACTTGTTTCATTTCATTCTTTATTTATTTATTTTATGTTTCGGTTTTATTGTAAATTGTATACTTATTTTAATATTAATTTAATTTAATTTTCATTTAAGTTATATTAAATAATAATAATTATTATTATAAAACTACCAAAATATTATTTTGATTAAAATATTTCAACATTGAAAATCTCATAAAACATGACCAGAGAGAACTTTGAGTTCTGAAAGGAAGGACTTGTGGGTGGGGAGGAAGAACTCTCGGACTTCTGACTAGGGTTTTGGAGTTCCGATTTGTGATACCTTTTGAGCAGTCGATCACTGTTACTTTGTTCAAAACGACAGAAGTTTCTGGAATTTTCTGCTATGACAAAATTGATTGGTCGAACAAAATAATTCGTGTGAGCTTAAAAAAAATTTCAAACTGAGTAAAACTCGCACTTGATCTTTGAACAAATGGTGTGAAAAACTACAAAATATTCCCATTAAGAAGAAACTTAAATTCCGCAGCTAAATTTGAAAAAAACTTAAAAAACTGCTGAATAAAGATGTTTTCCACCTTCCCCACCATTCATTTGGATAGCGTGTTTTTCTGACGTTTCTGATGACGCAGGCAGTTTGTTATTAGGCCACGCCCCAGAACGCATGGTGAATGTGGCTCGTTTGAAGGAGGAAGAGCCCTCGCGACACCTCAGCATCAGCCACAGACGTCTGCGGAAAGATGATCCAAGGAGGCAGTAGATGATGATGTTGCACGAAGATGACAACACCACCAGGAAGTTTGAGGTCACCATGATGAATGTGTAGAAGAAGGAGTTTCTGGAAGGATCGTGGAAGGAAGTGTTGAAGGAAGGATGGAAAAGAGCAGATAGGTGTGGAAGGAAAAATTGAAAAAAATAGGAGAAGCTCAAAAAAATTATGATTGAAAAATTGTGTAGAAAAGCCATTGAATAAACAATAATTAAAAAAATGAATGAGAAGAATAGGGAGAATGGTGAAAGAAGGGCGTAATAGGAGTGGAGGAGGGAAAAAAAGGACAAGTGCTTTGAATAAATTAAACAATAATTTTCAATAACAAATTTGAATTTTTGAACTTTTATTGAATAAAACTGGAAAAAAGTGAACTGAATGAAGCTTTGGGGGTTTAAAAATAGTGAAAAAATGAGATTAGGAGCTAGAAAAGTAAGGAAGGTGAAAAAAGAAATGAAAGGAGCGAAGTGACGGAAAGGGTGTTGTGGCCAATGAAAATCTTGGAATGAATATGTTTCAGAGTGTTTTTCAACATCATTTTTTTAGCGCTTAATTAATGTTATATGAAATGCATACGCTTTTAAGTGGCTTTTTGAATATTTTATATTTATTTATTGTTGAAATAAGTGAAAGCTTCCTGAGGTACGCATTAAAATTAAATGTTAACTTTTTTCATTTTTTATAGGTAATACGGATTTTGTTTTATTTTTCGAGTTTTGCACGTCATTCACGTGAAAGCATGCCTGTATGGGTCTATTTTGAACTTGATGAGAGTAAATAAAGAACTCAACCTCCTGCTATTTATGACAGTCACATAAAAAAATAATATCAAGAAAAATAAATATTTAAAAAAATAAATCGGAAAAAAATAAAACCATCAACAAAAACAAAAAGCAACAGCAATAGCAGCCACAGCAACAACACATCTCTAACATCCCACGCCCAGCGTGAAAGTTGTTGAATTGTTGTTGAAAAAAATTCCATAATGAAGGTTTTATACGAAATCGTAAGTAATTCAATATGAGCAAAAAGCTTAAAAAACAAAATGAACAAAATAAAAGCTTCAGTACATAGAGTTCTGAAATAAGGAATGTGAATACAAAAAATTAAATAAGATTGAAAGAAAGGCTGAAACAAAATTTGAAACGTGCTGTCTTGAATGAGTGCAACACCATTTTATTCACGCGCCAATTAACTGAAGTGCAAACTTAATTAACTTCTGAGCATTTCAAGTATGACCAAGGCCTTTCTCCGATCGTAATTCAGATACTACATCTTATTCAATAATTCATTATATTAATTCATTAAAACCTCAAATGACACTTATTTGTAATTGAGTCGGTTAATTAACTACTTTAATTTTTTAATATAATTTAATAATTATTAAAAATTATTTTATTCGATAATCTCATCCATCGAACTTCAAGCCTCACCTGAACAATTCCGGATTGAAAGCGTCAGTAATGTTCACCAGCATGGCTGGAGATCCACACACCAGGAAGACCACCACAATGGCCAATGGAATCAATGAAAGGTTCTGCTCCTTCCTCTGAGTAGACTGGTTGATGAGTGGAGTGTGATAATAAAAAGTTAAGATGAGAAAGGAGGAAGACTGGGAAACAAGAATGAGAAAGTGAAAGAGAGAAAATAGAAATAGGCGGATGAGGGAGAAGCGGTGAAGATAAAGTTTGAAAAATATTAAACTGGACAAAGATTGAATTGAGATTTGAGCATTGAGGGCTGAATTGAAAATCTGTGATAAAAATTGAAAGGCAAAAAAACTTTTTGTGGAATAAATTTTTGAGCATTAAAAAAATTGAAAATTAATTTCAGGCAGTTGCCTCATTTCAGATTTCTCCAATTTATCAAAAGTTTTTCGAATATTTAATATAATTTTATCGAATATGTATCGAATTATTATCGAATGTTTATCATATCTTTGTTGAAAATTTATCGAAAACTAGGAGATAACTCCTATTGGATTATTATTATTATTATTATTGGATTATTATTATTATTATTATTATTATTATTATTATTATTATTATTATTATTATTATTATTATTATTATTATTTTTATTATTATTATTATTATTATTATTATTATTATTATTATTATTATTATTATTATTATTATTATTATTATTATTATTATTATTATTATTATTATTATTATTATTATTATTATTATTATTATTATTATTATTATTATTATTATTATTATTATTATTATTATTATTATTATTATTATTATTATTATTATTATTATTATCATTATGGATTATTAAAGAATAATCCATAATGAGCCAATTTAATGAAAGGTTCAGGGACAATATTTGAAACACTGTATTACCGCCATATAAATAATTGAAGATAGAGTCGTATGAAAAAGGGATTAATGTCGGTTTTATTAGTATTAAAAACTGACGTGGGAGATTGGAAGGCAGTTGGGTGGATAAAAGTCAAATAAAAGTCAAGCGTGACTGGGAGGAGGTAGTATATAGGCATATGCGTAGATATATGAGAGTCCAAAGAAAAAATAAATGAAGATATAAAAGAGTATTCCATTGATTACTCAGATCAATGAAGGAGATGGTGTTTGATTGGACGGGTAGATGGGAAGGGAGGTGGATTGATGTAGAAATGGGTGCGTGCGTAGATGGGCACCTAGGTTGGTGCATAGACGGGTGCATAGGTGGATGGATAGAGAAAGGATAGGTGGAGGAATAACATGAAAATGGATGAACGCATGAAAACATCAATTTTCATACAGCCCATTTACTATAGCCGAATGAATGAGTCAAATGAACGAATGAATGAAGTGTAGTTGAAAGCTGTCGCGTGACGTTTAATTTGAAAACAAAGCTTCAAATTTGACAACGGAAAAATGAATAGATGAGTTTTAAAAAAATGAAAAAATAAAATTAAATCAATTATAAGACCTACTTTGAGTTTCAACCACTGCTTTCTTCCTTGGTGCAGTGTGATGACAAGCCTGACGTTGAGGAAGAAGAGAAGGACAAAGGGCAGGACAAAGAAACCGACGGAGTAGAGCAGGCCAGAGTACAAGAAGCGGTACATCGTGTTGAGTCCCATGCTGGTTTTCTGCATCTCTAGGTGCAGCCCTGCGCTATACTCGCCATACCTACAATGGCAGTGAAAGGGTGCATGAGTAATCCTCTCTACCTTTATCGACTATCACTCATCAATCTATCTTTTGATTAATCTGTTCACAGTTTTATTAATAAGCATTTTCAGCCCATATATCATTCTATTAATGCGTCCGTCATTCCGTTGATTCTTTGACACTGAGATCACGAAAGAACTCATCGAGTGACAACATTCGAAAAAAAGATTCGCTGTGAAATGAGATTTTCACTTCAATGACTGCCTTCGTGAAAAGCATTTATAAATAAGAACATCAATTAGATTTATAACCAAAAATAATGTGAAAATGAAAAATAAGTGAACCTAATTTGTTAAAAGTTTGATTTATGGGACAAACCTTGAAGCTTCCTTCTTACTTTTGAATCAAATAGAGTTACAAAAGATAGAAAAAACACCATAGTTCATCCACTATATTTTCCCAATCCGCATTTCCCAAAACTCGAATTTTGAAAAAATAGTTTTCTTCATGTGTATTCTCTGAAAAATTGCTTTCTAAAAAGTTGCGAATTTTTTCGTAAAATCTTTTTTGTAAAAGATTTTTTGAACTTCAATATTTTATACGAGAAAATAACGACGAAAAACGAGCCCAAAGTGACACAGAACACTACAACACAAATATGATGGCAAGCATGCTGTAATTTATCAAATAACAATGCGGTGGGAAGGCTGGAAAGGACTATGGAGCATTTTGATGGGGTGCCACCGTGCAGGACAGCAAGTAACTCAAAGTCGACTGCACCAAAACTGATTTGTGGCCCTCGTTCGAGTGAAACTCAAAGAACATTCAATTCTTACTCAAGTGACAGTTCATTCCGAAGTGTCGAACTTTGGTGTGCCGCTTCGAACAAAATTTCTCGAACTCGACTGATTAAAATAACTTTATTTCCGAACTTTGTTCGAAAGTTTGGCGTTTTACACATAAAATATATTATTTGTGCTTATATTTAAGTAAATAAATAAACAATTAGTTATAACTTCGGCGTTGAATTTTTTTATTTGAAAGTTCATAGCTATCCTTAAAAATCTGATTTGCACTTTGATTTGCTCACGCTAATAACAAAGCCCCAGAAATGAAATCTACACAAGAAAATTTTAAAAATACTCTGAAAAACATTTAAAAAACAAAAATAGGAACAATGGAGGATTAAAAAGCTTTGCAGTACAACGATGAATTTTGTAATAGACCATGGCCTTTGACAACAGAAGTTCCAACAAAAATGAAATGACTAAAAAGGCGCTAGTGTAAATGGTACGAAGCAAAGATAAATTATGTTATCTGCTCGGACAAACTTCGATGAAAGGTAATTTAACGCAGCCATTCCATACCAAATCGGTGGCCAAGATAATGACATTAACGTCTCCGATGGAATTTTATTTGAATCTCTTCATTATGCCCCCACTCGGATTCAAACCCAAAACTTTTGTTTCTTATGTTGCTTTCTTTAGCTAATTAGTTTTTTCAGCCAGTTGAGTGAAATTATAATAGCCAAACGTCATTCACCCAAATGACTCTGATACTTATTCATGAGTGGTTCGAGTATTCTCTATCTCAAGCCATTTTCTCTTCTCTAAGTTCTCTGAAGAAGATAAATAAAATGACTTCAGCTCTAATAAATACTCATGCATTTTATCTATTCTTTACTACAGATTAAATTTTCTTTGGAACATTGAAATATTGGTTAATTTCAACAGAAAATAGACATTATATGGTCAAAATTATAATTGAATTGTTTTTGTTACAAATAAAAGCCACCACAAAATTATTTTACGCTTCCCAAAATGGGTGTTTAGGGTGTGTGTGGAAAGAGGAAGGCGGAAAGGTTGAAAGCTTTTTGCGTAAAATGTTGAATGAACTCGAAGAGTAGGTATGGAACCTTCCAAAGAATGGTCAATATTGTTTTTTTATCATTGTCCCTACATCAAGCAGACAAAGAGAAAGGGAACTTTTCGAAAACATGGCCATATTTGCCGAAACACAATCTTCTTGTGGTGTTATTAACTCGTGGGGCGGCAGACCTGATGAAGCTTGCAAATGCTTTATATCCTTCCTTTGTGCAACGACACATGTTGCTTTTGTTTTTATTGTTGTTGCTTTTGTTTTTGTTGTTGTTGTTGTTGTTATTGTTGTTATTGTAGGTTTGTTGTTTTTCGCATTGTGGGTTTGTTGTTTTTCTCATTGTAGACTTTATTACTGTTTTTTATTCCATTATTCTTTTTGTTCTGGGGTTTGTTGTGGGTTGTTGTAGTGGCTGTTGTTATTTTTTTGTAACTGTTAGGGGTTTTCTGTTTCAGTGTTACTTAGGTTGATACTTTTGTTTGAACTGATTTTTATCATTTTTATTGTACTTTTTGGGCTTATTGTCGTTGTTAGGATTACTGTTTTTGAGTCTGTTGTTATTGTTGAAGCTGCTGTTGTTGTTGTTGGAGCTGCTGTTTTTTGTTGTTGGGATTGTTTGATTGGTTTGAGATGTCTCACAGGGATGGCCCATATTGCCAAGTGGACGCCATATAGAATTTTCGATTATATTTCATTAGATTAAAAATTATTTTTATAGCATTGACAAACGACGTCCTTTTTAGGAAATCCGCCATTAACCAAAATTAAAAGAGCATTAAAAGCATTTGATAAGTGCTCCGTTTTCGATTATTTGCCTCTTTTATGTGGCATGCTAATATTTCGGAAAATTATTCTCTGAATTAGATTGAAAAAAATGTCAATTGACCAACGTTTGAAGTTGCAATTAAAGTTTGCGGCATGTTCTAAGAAACTTCCAAGTTGAATGAGGGTTTTCATAAATCTAAAATCTCACGATTATTATTTTTCGATCTCAAATTGACATTTTTGTATTTTTAGTTAGGAGTTAATCAATAGAAAGAATGTTTTTTGAGTTTTGAACTTTTAGGGAAACTTCAAAAAGATTTGAAAATTTAATTTTTTGTACGTTTGAAAGAGTGACGCGATTGAACGGAGCGCAAAATACAAATACAAATACAGTGAAGTAATAAGAGGTTTGTCAAAGGCAAGCTCACTACATAGAACAAAAATATAAGGAACATTCAATACAATAAAAAAAAATTTAAACCAAATCAAGTAGAAAATAAATAAATCAAACAAATGTTAGTGTAGTGGCCTTTACAAAGTTTCAAAAAGACGAGCTTTTTAAATTATTTCCGGACTAGAATTTTTCAAGTCATTTTTATTTTAATTTTCATTAATGTCATTGACCAAATGACGTTAAAAAACTATAAAAATGTGCAAACCAAGTGAAACCTTTATTAGTTAAATTGAGGCTACTTTCGGCCATTACAGCGGCTTACCCATACTTAGAATGTCCGTGGAAAACTGAACTTTTGAGCTTGTAAACCACTTTAAAATTAGTAAATAACCAGAAGGTTTAATGGAGAAAGCTAATTATACTTCGGAGAAATCTAGTTTTGTTTCGACACATGACACTTCCAGGATAGTTTTTGGCACTTTAGCTTCGTATGTCATGGACTTCTCTGGAGTAACTACAGTGAAGTTTTTAAGTTAATGGAAAACATCATTGTTTTCTACATCAAAAAATTTTCAAATTTGCACAACAACTTATCAGTTAAATCTCATAAAAATCTTTTAAATATTTATTTCTTGATAGAAAATAAATAAAGAATTTGTAGGCTCCGTGTCGTGTGAAAAAGATTTTTTTTCTCACAAAACTTCAACCTTCTGACGCTAAGTTCAACGCTCTTTTTAACACTTGTTTTTTTTTCAAAACTCAAAACTTTTTTCAAAGGAATCTTTCAAAAAATTTATTTTGTGAGTTTTTTTGTCCAAATTCACAATGCACGTTCTTAAATGAGCAGATTAAACAAATGACCACAAAGACAAGTCATTGCACGAGCGTTTGAGTCACGTTTTAAAACAAAAAAAACTTTTTTTTAAAGTTTTGCATTGGAATTGTATAAAAAAATAGCTGAAAACTAGAACAATTTTTCTTTCGAAAAGTGAACACACCAAAACATTCCAATTTCAAAAAAAGGGCTAGCTTTCAATTGAGGATAAAGAAAACTTTGCAAAACTCGTTGTGGTGTGGTTTTAAAAGGGAATTTACATGGTGCTAAAACTACAACCGAAGCTTTTATTGGAAACTTGATTGATGTCTATCGAAGCATTGCCATTAACTATTTCTTCAATGCACCTTAGTGAATTTCTCAAAAAACGATCAATTACAAAAATATAAATCAGCTCAAGTATTGATTAAGCCTCTTCAAATTGCTTGTAAATAAACTTGAGAAATTGTTCGGTTTTTTTCCAGTGATATTATTTTTTATTCCTTTTATTTTCAGTCTTGTTTCAGTTCCATCCGAAGATACTCTTCCACAACATTGAAGGACGAAACGTGGCCCCGGAGAGGGAGATGTCATGTTTGTAGTTCCCAAATAATAAATTAAAATTCTTTCATAGTTGTCGCTAACGATAAAAACGTTTGCACACCACGCTAGACAGGCCCGCTGAACAAGGGGGTTGTGAAGCTTAGGACGCAAAACTGACGTTCATTTATCAGCTTCTAGCACGACTCTTCCCCTAGTGTCCTTTCGTTCGTAGCACTCAACATGAATGAATAGCCACGATATTATAGCAAAATTAATAAAAATTAATTCACAATTTATACATATTCAAGCAGTCAAATGGATTGCTTTCAAAGAGTTGAAAACGGCCACCACAAAGCGCTGTAATATACTCTAATATTAATGCATTGTGAAACGAAATAAAGTAGCACTAAGAAGGTTTGAGATGGAATGGAAGGGTGTGAAAATTATGCATATGTAAATGTGGTGAATATGGATGTGGATAGAAGAACGAACTTCAATCGGCAGACTCAGAATGCTCCATAAAAAGTAAGAAAGTAATAAGATGAGAGAATATTTGATCAAATAAATAATTTAAATACCGAAGATGACTTTAAATAGGCAAAAGTGACAAAAACAAAAAAGAGCACTGACAAAAAATAAATTAATTTAATATAGAAAAATATATTTAAACTTAAAACAAAAAAATAATAATGAAAAATATTTTTTAAAAACTGAACAGGCAAAAAGTAATTTGAGAATCTTTTGAAACCAAATGAAACAGAAACAATGATAAATGCACTGAGACAATGACACTAACTGGTCATCTTGAAGAAAATAACTTAAATAATAAATTTAAAAATAAAAATAGTTGAATTGAAATGGAAACCGCATTATACGAACATAGAATAAGCGAGGCTAATTTTTTCATTTTGGTAGGGTTAGGAGAGTTTAATGGGGTAATCATTGTCGCTAATCTCGTATATCATCAGTCGATGCTCTGAAGAAAGTATTCGATTTACTGGTGACTTTCAAGTAATTTTTCGAACGATGCACTTCAAATTGCTTGTTAAGCGATGGGAAAATGTATTGAAAACCCATTAACTGTTAATAACCTTTGAAGTTTTTTTTACGGTAATTTCATTTCTATAATCTTTAATTAGAAAAATGATCAAATGCAAAATTTTGTATGCCACTGAAGTTATGTTGCCTTCATATTTCAAAGAAGAAATGAAAAAAAACGTGCTAACAAGGCTGCCTATTAGGAAACCTTACATTCCAGTTAGACTGAAGATTGTAAATTGATTTTCAATACATGAAAGAAAGAAATAAAAAAGATAATCATAATAAAAATAATTATGTTTGGGGCATAAAGTGGCTTGCACGCTCAAACGCAATCACAGTAAAACATAAAGAAATACAACAAAGAAACACAATGAAGAACATAAAACATACGTCAACCAAAAAGAACATAAAATAAAACATCACAAATGAGATAATATACAAAGAACAAATTATATTGGGATTGTCTACTTGCCAAAAAAACATTCACAACCATTCGGACCACTCGCAACCACTCGCAACCACTCGCATTCACTCTAAACCACCTGAAACCACTCGCAAACACTCGCAACCACACGCACCCACTCAAAACCACACCCAACCCCTAACGACTACTCGCAACCACTCACAACAACTCACCTAATAAGATTGACTAGAAGAGAAACCACAAAAATGATTATGACTGCTTTACGGGTTCTTGAAAAAGTGCATACAGATGACACATTCAGCGGTTGACACACTGCCACACATCTGTGTGGTGGTGAGATGGTGGTAGGAAGGTGGTGTGAGGGTAAAGGAATGATGGTAGGATGGTGGTAAAATGTTGGTAAAAAAATGGTGAAGAAGTTGTAAATGTATAGAAACTGAAAGAAGGAGGATGAATGAATGGGTTCTGAAGAATAGGAAGGATGCAACGAAGATGGGCTGTTTGTTGGACAGCTGGTATGCACGTCGGGGAGAATGTATGATGGATGATGATGGAGTAGCTGGAAGGGAGCGGAATTGCTGACTAAGTAAATCACAACTGAATCAATTTATTATTGGCCGCAAGCTGGGTATGGAAGAAAGGTAATAAATGAATTATGAAAGATGATTGAATCGGTAGTTTCCCGAATCATTTGTAAGGGCTGTTAAAAATGTGAAAGTGTAGGGTAAAAAGGTTTTGAAGGCAACGAACGAATAACTCATAGAGCAACGCATGTGAATGAAAGAAAAAAAATTTTTTTTTGGTCGAGTGCGCAAAGATAAAAGCTGTTGGTTCTTCACTCGGAAGGAGGACCTACGTCTCCATGCCATCAAATTTAACGCTCCCCGTATTGACTTTAGCTCGTGGCGAATGCGCGTTCAAGTGAAAATGATGGACATTTTTGCACTTCCTTCCGAGATTTTACCGAAAAACTTCCAAATTTTTTGAAGACTAATACAAAATGAAGTAAACGCTTAGCAAAGCTAATTCCGATTATTTTTGTCTCATCAAGCTTAATTTGATAAAAACAGCTCAAAACCTTTTTTAATTTGTTTTTTTGTGTGAAAATCTTTAAAATATCATCCACTGCTTCCCAAACTAACATGAACCCACCTCTCGAACGATACCAAAACAGTCAACCAGCAGGAGGTGAGTTGCGAGGAGAGAGTTAGGGGCCATACAGCCACCTGCACGAAGCTCCTGCCAAGGTGGTTGGTGTGTAAATGTATACATTCTTGAGTTTTGTGTCTCCGTTCTCTCACGATGCCTTTTTAAGTGGATTAGCGGTGTCATTTATTTTTGAAAAAGTACTGCTTATGGTGGCGACAAAAGATGTTTGTGATCATGGTTGTTCAGATTCTAGCTTTTATGACTGCGACTTTTATGGCTTTGGTGGTTGTGGTGTTTGTAGCTGTGGTGGTTGTGGTGTTTATAGCTGTGGTGGTTGTGGTGTTTATAGCTGTGGTGGTTGTGAAAGTTGCCATTGTGAATAATGTTTATGTGTAAATGGTATTGGCTGTAGTGGGGGTAGACTAGGGTTAATTGAAAATTTCTGATGTCGCAAATAAATGAGCACATACGAAATAATTTTTTGAAGTTTTTACTCGATTTTTGTGGCTGGGTGAGCAGCTTTCAAATAAATATCAAACATAGTTCAGAGCTGATACATCTATCACGCTATAAATTTTGTATTGTGATAAATCGAGTTTGAAATTACAAGAATGATTGGTTGATGCATTGGTTGTCTGCGTGACCCTTCGCCCTGGCGTTTCAAATCTTCCTTATTAAACTGTTTCTATTAGTAAAGGTTTCAACATGGCTTAGATGTGCATAAAAATGATTAATCGACCTCATACTCAAACAATCCCCTCAAAAACATGTTTTTAATCCGATTGTTTATGTCCAGACAAAAAAAAGCAAACTACAAATCGGAAATAAAAAATCCATCCTTTAAAACTACCAAAAGTGTTCAATCTATCAATCCATTCAATTAAATACAATTAACACATCTAACACATCAATCATCTAATCCATTACCCTAAGCAATCATTCAATCGTTCTTTTGATCTATTAAACACAACCGAGCCATCCATCAAATCAATGCCACGAACCATAGGGAGACCACACATACACGTGAGCTTTTCAAGGGGCAAGATGACATTTTACTTCAAAGCATATGCTGAATTTACGTATATTTCGAACATCAATTGCACTTTGGTTAAACTCTTGAAGCGGTCGAGAATTTCCATTAAAAATACTCTCAATACTCGTTTAAGTTAATACTGTGAGTATGTGTCGCACTACGCAAATTATTATATTCATAGAGCTTCTTTTAATACAAGTTTGTTGAAAAAAAATCTTTGAAATTATAAGAGCATTATTAGTAATTTATTTATGAGTGAAAGTTCCAAAGACAAGAACAATATCTTTGTGTGCAATATTAAAATTGTATTTTTTGTTATTAACTTTTGAATGCTCGTGCCACTACAACCTGACTTTCCAGAGAATGGTGTCCACGAAGCAGTTAATAATGCTCTGGAGCACCAACACACTGACGAGCAGCAAGCAGTCGGCTATGCTGAGCATCCTGAGGACGTAGAACATGGGGGATCTGGAGGTGGTGTGTGGCTAGCTGGAGGGTTGATAGGTAGTGGGTGGTTTGGTTAGTGGCCGGTTTGATTGGTAGGTTCTTTGGTGGGTTGGTTGGTGGGTTGGTTGGTGGGTTAGCTGGTGTGTTAGTTGGTGGGTGGTTCGTGGGTTGGTTGGTAGGTTAGTTGGTGTGCTGGTTGGTGGGTGGTTGGTGTGTTGGTTGGCGGGTTGGTTGATGGAGTGGATGGTTGGTGGTTTAGATGGTGGGTTGGTTGGTGGCCGGGTTGATTGGTAGGTTGGTGGCCGGGTTGATTGGTAGGTTGGTTGGTGGGTTGGTTTGTGCGTTGGTCGGTGGGTTAGTTGGTAGGTAAGTTGGTGAGTTGGTGGTGAGTTGGTTGGTGAGTTGGTTGGTTGGTGGGTTGATTGGTGGGTTGGTTGATGAGTTAGTTGGTGTGCTGGTTGGTGTGCTGGTTGGTGGGTTGATTGATGAGTTGGTTGGCGGGTTAGTTGGTGGGTTGGTTGGTGGGTAAGTTGGTAGGTTGGTTGGATGGTTGGTTGGTGGGTTAGTTAGTAGGTTGGTTGTTGGGTTGGTTGGTGGGTTGGTTGGTTGATGGGTTGGTTGATGGGTTGGTTGGTGGGTTGATTGATTAGTTGGTTATAACGTTGGTGGGATTTTGTTTGGTGGATCGGTTGGTAAGCTGGCTGGATAGCAGATGGGTTGTTGGCAGGTGAGTTGAATGGCTTTCATTAGTTTTTATTATTATTTTTTATACGGTTCGTTGGTAGCAAAGATATATGTAATAATTTTAAAATATTCCTCTCATCAGCCGATCAGCTGAGCATGAAAAGATTCGAAAAAATAAAAACAATCTTAAAAAAAAGAGTGAAATAATGCGAAATAAAATTAGCTATATTAAAACAATGAAAAGTGAAATCAAAATTAATCAAAAATAATTCAAAATATTTTTACTTCCATGATAAATACAAACAATTTTCGATAAATTAAAGAAATTTTTTATTATTAAAAGAAAATTTTAAAAATATTTTTTTAATTGGAAACGTTTCTAAAATATTTAAATGAGGTAAAAAATAATGAAAAAAAAATTATAGAAGATTATTCGAGATTTTCGTATACTAAATTAAATTTTTTCGCTATAGAAAATTTTTGTATGCTATTGTTAACCTTTGTATACTGTAGTAACATGCTGTATACCATATTAAACTTTTGTATACTGCATCGAACTTTTGTATACAATACTGAGATTTCAAAGCACATAATGATCGATAGTGAATGTTCTCAGTAACCTGGAAAAGGTGTTTCTGCGAAGGACGAAATAGGCCAAAATGTTGCCAATAATTCCAAAAAAACAAACAATTCCCGTTAAGTTGATGCCAATGACGTCTGAGAAGTATTGAAGGGCCACTTGGCTGGTTTGGTTGGCTGGGTTGGAGTTGTTTTTGTGGTAGAGTTGACTCGAGTGGTTGATGGGTTCTAAGAAGTTAAACTGTTGGTTGTGTTCGAAGTAATATTCTGAGTCGTAGTTAGCGTAGGTGGTGAAGTTGCTGCTGTAGGGAGTTTTGCTTTGGTTACTCAACACAGGCATGGCTGATGAATGTGGTAGCGACAGTGGGTCAATGGCACAAAGGTGAAGAGGTTGTGGCCGGAATTTTTCCAAAAACTGAACAAAAACTTGAAATTTTCAATTTATTATTTCTTGAATTTGCTCCAGTCTTCATCGTCAAACAAATTATTTTAGAAAACAGTAAAGACCTCATTTATTATATTCATCAGTTTCTGATTTCAGTTTCAAATTTTGCTATGAAAGATTTTTTGTAATTTTGCAAGTTATTTAAATTTGTTGAATTTTTCAATATGAATAATGAATCCAAAGTCAAAATTGTAGGCTTTAAAATGAAAGTTTATGGTCACATTATCGGTTTTACTTGGCCATTTAAAAGCTCCGACATTAACACTTGGGAAAATAACTTGTTTCTGATTTATTTCATTTCAACTTTTTTTAATTTCACATTAAAAAAAAATTAATTGTGTGAAAAACTCCTTCAATTTCATTAAAAACTTCTTTTTTTTCAATTTTTCAAAAACGTTAAGGTTTCATTGTCTTAAAGTACCTATGATTTAATTTATTTTCATTTGAATCCGAAATAATTTTCGAAAAGTCTTTCTAACCACCGATGGAGTAGGCACTCGTTTGTATATATGCCTTTTTATTTCCAGCCACACTTTCGCCTGTGACTCCACATACACGACGACATCATGACACAACCTATGCATGCAACACTGCGCCGCGAATGGATAAATAAAGGTACATTAAGTCTCCATAGCATATATTTCTCAGAGTTGATTTTCTATTTAACTTGGAATAATTTTTAAAATATTTTTTTATTGATAAACTTCTCTATTATTTATATTTTTTGTTCGCTTCTGTCCTCTGACACCTAAAGTCGAACAAGAAGGTAGCATTCTTTAATTTTTATTGGATGTGAATATGGGCGATTATTCTATTCTATCAATACTTTTTCATGTTCACCTTTTGATTTATAGTCAATTTTTCTCTTAATAACCGTACTGCGCCTGCAACATCAGATTCTTGGTTGGTTTGACTTTGTTCTCCAAATTTTAATTTTTGTGACATTTTCTGTAACATCATACGTTTTTTTCAATGGTTGTTTTATAAGATTATAAGCTGTGGTTTGATTCAAAATTTTTGAGGTTTATTGAATTGATCCTATAATCAATATTGCTGACAATGTTAGCCCTGGATTTTTTGTGACATTATAGTTTTGGCTAATTTGACTTTGTCTTCTTTATTTTGATTTTTTGTCCTGTTTTTGAGGTTTTTGAAAACATGAATTTTTTTCAGTAGTTATTTGATGTGGTTATAAGCTATTATAAATTTTCAAGGTTTGTTAACTGATTCTTTGGTCGATTTTGCTTCTACTCCACGTTGAAATTTTTCCTAACATTACAGTTTTCATTAGTTTGTCTTTGTTTTTCTGTCTTAATTTTTTCTATTTAGTGAAACTTTTTCTGTAACATGAAACATTTTTCTGTAGTTATTTGGAATGATTGGAAGCGATTTCTCAGCTTTAAATTTTTCAAAATTTATCAATTTGATTTTCTAGTTAATTTTGCTCATAGTTTACACTGAGATTTTTTGTTACGTTGTATTTTTTATATATATTTTTGAAAACCTATTTTGCCTGTGGCATAATGGTTAGCTTGTTCCGCTGTGAAGTGTGAACATGTAAGCTTAATGTGTGAGTTTCGAAAGCGGCAACTCAAATAAATAAAAAACGCCGTGCTAAAGTATCTAGTAGCCAACAGCGAGTGAAACCGTTTCCATGGAGGCGCTTTTGAACAAAGTGCTGAAAGTCGCTTTACAAATTTTTGATTGGATTAGACTTCGTAAAATGAAGCCATAGTAAAAGTTAAATTAAAACTGAGTTTAAATCTATGTTTTAATCCAAACTCTGTAGATAAAATTTTTATTCAAAAAATTTTGCTGAAAAACTAGTTTAGTTTCACTTGAAAATTTTCGCCATTGAGTTTTTGTTAATTTTGATGTATTCTCGTTATAATTCGATTGTTTTCCATGTCTGTTTACCATTTCCAGTTTTTGTCTGGACATTATTTAATAAAGACTTTGAAAAAAAACTAATTCTGAAAGTTTAAACTCTCAATGGTTACGCTACTTTTAACTTTGTGATCGCAGAAAACATTTTTACGTATTTATTTATTGAGTTAAAATCTTCAAGAACAAGAACAAAGTCTCTGTGTCCAAAAACATATTTAAGTAACAAAGAAATCGCAAAAAGCAACAAATATAAATTTAGACAAGTAAATTAAAAAAAAATTTACCGTTAAATTTGTCAAATGTTAGTAATATTAGCAAAGAATAATTTATTACAACGTTTAGAGTATGACAGGCACTGGAAAAGTAGGGATTTCAATTATGTTTGAAAGCATTTGAATTAGAAGCTGAATTAATGTAATTTGGTTGTTTATTTCAAAAATGCATAGTTCTATTAGAAAAAAAATTGCATCTGTAGTGGGGGAAATTGCCTTTTTGTTTAATATTAAATTGTCACGTCTCGATTTATCTGCAGTATTAAGAGTGAAAGTTGGTCAACAATTTTCATCATCTGAATTGTTTATTAGTTTGTGTGTTTGTTCTACCTCAATGTATTACATATTATAGTTTCTTCTATGTATGCGTAGCCAATGTGATGCCAGTTATTGTGTCCGAGTTTTTATTCTTCAAATTTCACTATTTTAATAACTTTTTTTTAATTTTTTTAATTGATTTATTTTTTTAAATTAATATTTCAATGTGGTTAACATTAAAAAAAAAAATTTCTCGTGTGATTTGTTCATTTCAATTCGTTTTCTCATCAGATTATCTCTTCAAAGTCATTATATTCACATCAATATGATAAAATATTCTGATGATCTTGAAAAACTTCAATTTGGAGGTAGAATAAGTAAGCCAATAAAAATATTATTTTAAAAAAATATCTGGAATACGAATCATTCGAAGCAGATTCAAAAAATTAATCGTAGTCAAAATTCATTTGTTAAGCCAATCAACAAAAAAACTATTGTTAAAAATAGTGTCAATAGAAATAATCTCATCAAAATAAATTTCAACACTATTTCCAATCCTAAAAAACCTATAAATAAGTATAAACCTCCAATAGTCTACATTCTTAATGCCGCTAGCCTCGTTAAACCTCATGCCATTGAGAGCCTCAGGTGTGATGTTTTTCAACTACGGCCTGACGTCGTCATCATCACCGAGTCATGGCTCAAATCACATCACTCTGATGGACTCATTTCTATCGACGGTTATTCTAGCTTCAGGAAAGATAGGGTTAAGAAAAGAGGTGATGTCGTTTTAATTGATATAAAACCTAATATAAAAGCTAATAAATGTATTTGAACCTGCAAATGTGGATAATATAGATGCACTTGAAACTCGTATTGTCAAGTGCACCTTCAATAATTTTGAACATTTTATTTGTGGGTTATATCATCCACCCAAAGCATTATTATCAAAACCACGTCTAATAAATCATATAGATGATATCTCTAATTTTATGCTAGATCATAATAATAAGTTCATTTAAGGTGGTGACTTCAACTCATTGTCGCATAATAGTCTTACACAAACTGGTCTTCAATCAATTTACTAGGGACCAACTCATAAAGGTAATAATATTGATGGGTTATATGGTATCAATATAGATCCTAAGCTATTCAACCCTAATACTTATGTTTCCCATATCAAAGCCCACCATCTTGGTGTTATTGCCTTGCCTCTTAACATAGCCCCATTTCACAACATTATTACACGTTCAATTTACACCTACCGCCATCGACATCCCAACCAACATAAGTCAAGTCTCAATTACTTATCATCAAGCTCCTTTAATCTAACATATGATAATATCACAGAATCTGTTGATTCTTTCTATACTACAGCTAATAATATTTTCAATATGTTTTGTCTTCTTAAACAAATAACTATGAAATCATCATATCCTCCATTTATTAACCCATTTGTTAAATCACTTCTCCGTAAAAAAACTGTTTCATGAGAAAGGGAAAGATACACCAAGCTACATCAATCACTAATCAAATCAGAAATACTATTATAACTTTTAACAAACCTTCATTAGCTCATAGTAAAAGGCAGCAAAGCAATGTGGAGCACAGTGAACAAACTACGTGGAGAAATTCCTCCTGCAAACGCTAACTCCAACATTGATGCCGATACATTCAATAGCTATTTTGCTTCTATATATGACTCATCCAACTATATTGAACCCACACATAAGCTATCAGCACCACACAATATTAATTATATCACATCTTCCACTGTATATTATATTCTTAATAAAAGTTGCCCTAAAGGAACAGGATCTGATGGTCTCCCAGGCTGGTTTCTCAAACTTATCTCCTTTGCTATTTGTGAGCCCTTGTCGACCATCTACAACAACTGCATCAAACAAGCATTTTTCCAGCTCAGTGGAAAAATAGTATTATTCACCCTATTAAAAAAATGAATAATCCTACCCAACCAGATCAATATCGCCCCATTTCCATTACCCCTATTCTCTCTCGAATACTAGAAAAATACATATTTAAAGACCATATCTACCCTTGTTTAACTAACCTTTTCATCAAGTCTAGACTTGATGACCAATTTGCCTTCAGGCCAACTGGCTCACCCACTTCAGCCATAACTTATCTCACTTCTGTCATAACCTCTTTTGTAACTTTTAACAAATTTGTACGTCTTATTGCTTTAGCTTTTTCTAAGGCATTTGAAATTCAATCATTCTAATCTCATTACAACTTGATGATAGTATTCATAATTTACTCATTTCATTATTTAAAAATAGAACACATTCTACAAAATTTCTCAACAAAACTTCTAGTGCCTTAACCCGAGCGTGGCTCAAGGTTCGGTATTGGGTCCATCATCTTCATTATTAATGCATCTTTTCTTAAACCTGTACATGCTCTCAATAATAGGATCGAGTTTGCTGATGACACTTATCTCGTCATTCCATCATCTAATAGTAATTCCTTGCAATTAGAATTAGCTTTTTATCTGAATTGGCTAAAATTAGGTAATCTTCTTCTTAATCTCAAAAAATCTTATGAATTAATTATACATAATGATTATAATAAAATAACACTCCCTAGTCTTCATCCATTTCTCCATCCAACTTCTTCCTTCACTATCCTGGGAGTCTCATTCACTGAAACTCTCAACATCACACCTCACATTGACAATATTATTACTAAATGCTACCAAACGTTTCATGCGCTTAAAATAATTAGGGCTCATGGACTTGCTGGTCTTAAATTATATGATATAACTGAATCTCTAATTATATCTCGCATAAAATATGCAGCACCTTCATGGCGTGGATTTGCCAATAGAGAACATATAAAACAACTCCAATCTTCACTTAATAAAATTATAAGGTTTAACTACCTTCCTCCTAACTATTCTAAAATAAAAGCAATATTTGCATCTTTTGACAAACGCTTGTTCTCAAGAGTTACCAATAACCCGCACCATATACTCCATCAGATACACCTGTCAAGTCTACATCCCGTGATATGCGAAGACGAACGCACAATTACACCAAAACAATTTCCTCCTCCTACCAAGACAAAAAATTTCTTCGTCGTCTTCTCAATACTCAATAAGCTCATAAAACTCATTGTTCATCATTTTTAATTTAAACACGTTTTTTGCCCTTTGTTGTAAGTTCGATGCTGACTTTTATGACGGATAACATTCTGTTCTCGTATATTTTAATGTTTTTTTTGTTCGATTGTTCGCATTATTTAAAATTTGTTCCTATGTGAAACTTTAAAAAAAAAATTAATTTTATAATTCATAAAATAATTTTTTAATAAAAAAAATACTTTCTCACCAATTTGAAAATTTGGAATTTTTTTTTTTTAAATTATACAAATATTTTTTAAAATTATATTTTTATAAATTCTAACTCATTTATATATTATTTTAAGTTCCAAAACGGTTTCACAATATTCAAAATTCCAAAATAACAATACAATATAATTACTCATGCTTTTACAGTGGCATTAACCTCGTTGACTTTTGAGGCTATAACTTTAATTTTATATTTAAAGCTCTTTTGATATTGATTTATCTCATGTTGCAGGTTTTAATACCTAACCTTTTCAATTTTTATTCGATATATCTAAGAATATAGAATAATCCAAATTTTTGTTTAGCGCTGATTGCAAGTTTTTTAAGCTTGCTTTTATCATTAGTTTTTTTGTAAATGGTTATAAAAACGAATTTAGGTCAACGCCTAAAAGATTACCAAAGCATCCAAGTGATCATTGTTTTTGTTTTTTCTATTGTTCTTTCAGCTTACTGAAACAAAACAATAAATGTTGAACAGCAAAATGACAAACAACAAAAAAGCAAAAAAATAACAAATAACGAAATAACAAACAACGAAATAACAAACAACGAAATAACAAACAACGAAATAACAAACAACGAAATAACAAACAACGAAATAACAAACAACGAATAACAAACAACGAAATAACAAACAACGAAATAACAAACAACGAAATAACAAACAAAAAAATAACAAACAACAAAAAAACAAACAAAAAAATAACAAAAAACGAAATAACAAAAAACGAAATAACAAACAACGAAATAACAAACAACGAAATAACAAACAACGAAAAAACAAACAAAAAAATAACAAACAACGAAATAACAAACAAAAAAATAACAAACAACGAAATAACAACCAAAAAACGAAATAACAAAAAACGAAATAACAAAAAACGAAATAACAAACAAAAAAATAACAAAAAACGAAATAAAAAACAACGAAATAACAAACAACGAAATAACAAACAACGAAATAACAAACAAAAAAATAACAAACAACGAAATAACAAACAACAAAATAACAAACAACAAAATAACAAACAAAAAAATAACAAAAAACGAAATAACAAACAAAAAAATAACAAAAAAAGAAATAACAAACAAACAAACAAACGGACCAGTTAGCCGTGGTGACCTTAAAAAGAAGAGTTATAAAGAGAAATCTATTGAATTTTCTTATAAACATCAGACTCAAAAACTAATCTAGTCTAACACCGAATTTCATATCGTCATTCAGTAATGTTTAAAAGGCTCATTACGAACAAACAGGCGGCGCATATAACTCTGAACACTACGCATTAAATCAGCATCTCAATGAACAAACTTAAAAAACAGAAGACCAGAGAGACAATTGGAGTGTAAATAGGGCAGGAACCCCTACGAGAGACCAACAAAGCATTGTATTGGGAACTAAGTCCATTGCCTCTATAACTTTCTTTGTTTTCTTGGTTTATTGCTCCGATCGGCCTAACCTACTGCAAATATTTTGGTCAACTTTCACCGTTAGTGTTCTCAAAATCTGCACTCTCATGTTTAAATTAAGAAATAATCACCCACCTAACTACTTAGCTGACCTTTTTAAGTTGCTTTCTCGTAAGGGATCGAGATCTACTTGTTTTCATTTTTAGGATACCTTCTAATGGTACTTATGCTAAATCTGCACTTTCCTACGGTGGCCTATTTCCATGGAACTCTTTTTCTCCCAATCTAACCTCTATTATCTCTCTACTTTCATTTCGTAAAGCCCTTAAAACATTTTTGTTTAAAAAGTTCGTAGCAGAACGCTTTTGAACTGTGTGAAATAAGCGCTATACAATTGATTAGATTAGATTGGATTAGATTAACCAATGAAACTAGGAGCTAAGAGAAACAAGGTGGATTTAGGAACGTCCCGCTAAAGAATGCTCAAATCGGTGAGTTTTAAGAGGCTTGCTAAATGAAAGTAGAGAAGTAAGTGAGGTGAGGTTAGGAGGAAGGGTGTTTCATAGAAAAAGGAAAGTGCTGATTTTATGTAGGTATGGTTATGGAAATTCATGTAAAGGTGAGAGTGGGTGGAGGATCTGAGATCTTTGCGTGGTGGGGAGTTGATAAGGTCAGTTGGGTAGGCATGTGAAAAATATTTTTAATTTCAAAGATAAAGGTGAATCTTCTGAATATTTACTTTTTATTTAAGAGCAACCAGGGTAGAAAGATGAGCTTAAGAGTCGTATATGAATATTTGTGACTGGCAGAAACTAGGCGGTGGCTGTATTAAAACAATTGAACATTGTTGTTAGCATTATAATAAAACGACGTATTTTAGTATAAGTAGACATTCAAAAAATATTCCTCTATCAAATGTTTCAAACATGGTGGAACTATGAAAGGTTCACACAAAATGTCAATAGGCATGCCAGACCACAATAGTTTTTCCACTCTTCCACAGAGTAACCACATCCAGTTGAAGCTATCTGGTTTAGTTTTAATTATGTATTTTTTAGGGAAAAAAGTTCTAATAGCATGAGCAAAATCTTTGAAAAGGAATTTTTTGGGGAAGATTAAAAGTACAAGCTTTCCGTGTTACTCGTTCATGCATGGTGGTACTTACGGCACAGAGATTCATGAAATAGACTTGGAAAATGATATTTCCCAGTTGTTCGCCAGACTCAAGACATGTTACGCTTGGTTATTTTCAAAACTAAAAAATATTTAGTGGTATTTCTGTTTGTAACTCAATCTAATCTAATCTAATCAAACATTTTTGACTCACCTTTTAGCACTATGTTCAAAAAAAGGCACTTCCATGGAAACGGTTTTACACGCTGTGGGCAACAAGAGAGCTAGGTACTCCAAGACGGCGTCTGTACTTTACTTGAGTTGCTTCTTCTAAAACTCAGACAAATTTTATTGAGCGATTTACAGAAAAAGAATTTTTTGCTATTGAGTTTTATAAAAACATGGTAGTATTGAAAGTAAGTTTGTTTTATACAGTGTTGCTAGGAGTCACTAAGTTCTGCATAGGGTTTAACGAGCGCTATAAGACGTTGTATTAAAAAACAATATGAGCTTTATAATGATTTTTTAGTATATAGAGGTATTTATACTGTGGAAAAATCCTATTGTAAAATATTTACTTTTAAGAAATTTTAACTAGTTTCAGATTGTATCATTCGTGTCAATTACTTTATATTGTGTTATAGTGTAATCTATTTCATCGATATTATGAGTGCTGGTAAATTTCATTGTGTACTGAACTCTATAGGAAACCAAACTTGAATTTGATTTGCCATCAATCTTCCTTCATTTACCCATTGTGGTTTTATCTTAAAAAACAAAGTTTGACGTGAGTTTGAAAATGATTACTATCGTGCGTTTCAGTCTCTTTTGTGAAACATCAAAACTCATATTGTAATTTATATTTTCATGAATTTGATTCTAATTTTATCCTGATTCATGAATTGTGAAAATTTCTGTTTGAAATTTCTATTTTGAATCTATTTTCAACACCTAACAAAGTTATTTGGGCTGTTTTTTGCTCAATTTAAGCAACTTTTCCAGTTTTTTTAGAAATAATGATACGCACTTTTATAACATTTCTAATCGAATGTCTTTTTTAACAAAAATAAAAACGGAATTTTTTTTTGAAATTTATAAGACAAAAACGATTTTAATTTCAATAACTGAAACAAAGGGAATGATTACGAAATAGGTTTTCGAGCTGCATTGAAAATAATTTTCTAAATATTCAATGTTCAAATCACCATTTCATCGCTTTCGAATTCCTCACGTCGTCTCCAAAAGATACTCGAAATCATATTTACAAAATAAAAAAAATTCCATGCCAACGTTTCCGGTGGATTGAAGGAATGAGTGAGAGAAGGTTTGTCTTCACGAGTGTTTCGAACATGGAATGACGATTATACGGCGTCCGTCACAAACGAAACTACGACACACCTTTAAAACACACGGCTCTATGTACACTTCCGAAGAGAAACTGACTGCGTCCATTCGACCAGCAGCCTGACCTTGCCTTTCATTCCAAGTTTGCCATAATATCAGTCACGTCTTTCAAATACGCACATGCACACACATGCACACACATACACACACACACACACACACACACACACACACACACACACACACACACACACACACACACACACACACACACACACACACACACACACACACAAACACACACACACACACAACACACACACACACACACACACACACACACACACACACACACACACACACACACACACACACACACACACACACACACGCACACACACACACACACACAAACACACACACACACACACACACACACACACACACACACACACACACACACACACACACAAACACACACACACACACACACACACACACACACACACACACACACACACATACACACACACACACACACACACACACACACACACACAAACACACACACACACAAACACACACACACACACACACACACACACACACACACACACACACACACATACACACACACACACACACACACACACACACACACACACACACACACACACACACACACACACACACACACACACACACACACACACACACACGCACATGCACACACACGTTTCTATTTATAGAGTAGATAAATGCTTCAAACGATGATGTATCTTAACTAACGAAGTATCCGCCACTAGATCGATCTTGTCTAGAAGGAACATTCTAGTTGTTTTCCATTATCGTTCTTATCCATCCTCCCGCCGTGAACCCTTGATCAAAACCTCTCAAATCGTGACGGGAACTTTTGAAGATTGTCATAATAGATCTTTCTCTTTTCTTCTTTTCGACTGCATGTCGAATGTGGTCGGGTGGAGGTGGAGGTTGTTTGGGCGGTTTTAGAAATCTTTTTTCTGAAAGTTACAAAGTATCGTGGTGGGAGCAGTATGAGACGTCGTGGGGAATGAGGGTGGCAAAGAGTGATTTTTCAGATGGCGTGAAATGTCGTGGTGGTGGATAGAAAAAGTGCAGTGCTTGATGGTAACACGCAATAGACTTTCATAGTGCTCAATTTTGAATTTCTAGTTTCGGTATTATTCTACAAATAAATTTTTAGTAGCTTTAAAATGAGATTTTCAAATAATGCTTTTAAAAGTGTTTTAGAAATCAGTTCATGAAATATATACAAAAGCTGTTTATTTTTTATGAATACATGAGTTCACATCACTGTTTTTAACATTACTATTATGTCCATTCTAAAATACGTTTTTCCGTTTTTACTGAGAATACTAAAAACGGCAGCAGGAAAAGCATGAAACGGTCAGCAATCAGGGAGTTATTCCAAGAAAATATTACTTGAACATTTGTTCAATTTTTTATTTTTTATTAATTATTTTAACGATGTCAATGAACGAGGTATCAGGGAGGTGGTGTGGTTAGCGGTGATGATGATTGGTAGAGCGAGTCTTGTGCAAACAGAGACGAAAAATATGGCAGAGAAATCGTTAATAAAAAAGCGAAACTCGAAGCAAAATTGTGGCAACATTATCTCTGGGAATTATCCGGTGAAAAGATGTATGTGTTTGTTTTTGTATTTGTGTAGATGTGTTTGTGTGTTTTATGTATTGATGGGTGCTAGAGTGTGTCGGTTTGTTTGTGCGTGTTTGTATGTTTTTTTAATGTGTACGTGTATGTATATATATATATATATATATATATATATATATATATATATATATATATATATATATATATATATATATATATATATATATATATATATATATATATATATATATATATATATATATATATATATATATATATATATATATATATATATATATATATATATATATATATATATATATATATATATATATATATATATATATATATATATATATATATATATATATATATATATATATATATATATATATGTGTGTGTGTGTGTGTGTGTGTGTGTGTGTGTGTGTGTGTGTGTGTGTGTGTGTGTGTGTGTGTGTGTGTGTGTGTGTGTGTTTGT
>OX387254.1:5798780-5801280 GCA_947562095.1 Branchellion lobata | reverse complement strand
ATCATCATCATCATCATCATCATCATCATCATCATCATCATCATCATCATCATCATCATCATCATCATCATCATCATCATCATCATCATCATCATCATCATCATCATCATCATCATCATCATCATCATCATCATCATCATCATCATCATCATCATCATCATCATCATCATCATCATCATCATCATCATCATCATCATCATCATCATCATCATCATCATCATCATCATCATCATCATCATCATCATCATCATCATCATCATCATCATCATCATCATCATCATCATCATCATCATCATCATCATCATCATCATCATCATCATCATCATCATCATCATCATCATCATCATCATCATCATCATCATCATCATCATCATCATCATCATCATCATCATCATCATCATCATCATCATCATCATCATCATCATCATCATCATCATCATCATCATCATCATCATCATCATCATCATCATCATCATCATCATCATCATCATCATCATCATCATCATCATCATCATCATCATCATCATCATCATCATCATCATCATCATCATCATCATCATCATCATCATCATCATCATCATCATCATCATCATCATCATCATCATCATCATCATCATCATCATCATCATCATCATCATCATCATCATCATCATCATCATCATCATCATAAATAATAATAAACTTTTGAAAAATAAAATTAATAATAAAACTCTAACAATAATAATGCAAAAGCTAATAAAAAACATAATAATACCTTTCACAAACCACTTCATCCCATTTACTATTTCACAAACCACCACCTCTCAGAAACCATCCAACCACCCTCTCAGAAACCACCACCTCTCAGAAACCATCCAGCCACCCTCTCACAAACCTCCACAACAAGCACTCACCTCTTGAAGAACTTTGTGGAGCAGACTAACAACACACCGCCTATAAACACTCCCAACGCCACTCCCACCGACACCACCACTAATATACCTTTCAAATATAAAATTGTGTGCTATAAAATGTGTGATAAAAGTGAATTCTAGTTTCAAAAACTCCAGTTTTATGCGAGAATATGAATGACTTAATAGCCGTAATGCGAAATGATAATGCGAAATGTAAATAACCCACGTCGCCTGGGCATTGGGACATTTTGACTCTAAAGGTTACTTTTGAAAAAAGTAAGCGTACAAAAAAAATTTTCTTCAAACTGGATAAGAAAAATGTTTTTCTAAGCAAAATATTGAAAAATTTTTCTTGAAATTGTATTTAATTTTATCAGTTCTTGAACATTAAATATGTTTTCATTTAGGGTGGAAATCGTTATAAAAAGTCCCAATTTAAAAATAAAAAAACCATTTTGTTGATCTAAGCAAATAAAATATTCATTGCATTTCATTGATGTTCTATGCAAAGAATACATCAAAATTGCGGATAAAGCTATATTTATTTGGCAATTACAAGGCCTGCCCACGTCGAAGCAATGGCGACCGACGAGAAAATAGGGTCAGAAATTAATTAAATTTTCTAGAAAACTTTTTTTGAAAAAATATTTTTGGAATTATTACAAAAGTGATGAATAGCTATATTGATAGAAAAAAATTACAAAAATACAATAGATTAATGCAAAAAATTGACTAGAAAATTAAAAATAATAGTAATAGTATTGATGAAGCAATAAGAGAGAACAAAAACTGAAACTGTTAATTATAAAAACCGTTTGGCAGAAGCGGAACAAGGAGAAAAAAGAAAAAAGAGGAGGACGGTGGAAAGGAAAGAAGTAAGGAGAAAGGAAAAGGAAGGAAGAAAGATGAGAGGGAAGGAGGAAGGGAAGGGGGAAGAAAGATGAGAGGGAAGGAGGAAGGGAAGGGGGAGAAAGATGAGAGGGAAGGAGGAAGGGAAGGGGGAAGAAAGATGAGAGGGAAGGAGGAAGGGAAGGGGGAAGAAAGATGAGAGGGAAGGAGGAAGGGAAGGGGGAAGGAATGAGGGTAATTTAAAAGGAGGCGTGCGTTTGGCCTCAGACAGCATGCCCTGGCCTTAACTCATGGTCGGAATGGCAACGTTTTGATTAAGGCGTTTCTAATGGCCTCTCAGCGTTGACTTTTGTATATTGCAAAAATGAAATATTACGAGGGAGAAGTGAGCCTGCGGTGGAGGAGTAATAATGACGCGGTTTTGCATATGGCGTCGTGGCGGCGAGGTAGGCAAGGTTGGCTGTATCGCTGCGTGAATTATTCTGAATAATTATTTCAGGGTTACTTAGATGGGTTTGTTTGTGTGTTGAATGAGGATCCAGGGAATCGGAAAAATAATAAAAATTGAAATAACTGAAGAAAAAGTTTTGTTGTGTTTTTTAATATTTTTTTTTCGTTTTTTGAAATAATTTCTTTTTCGTTTTGCAGCTGTTGTCAAAAGATTTCCTGTTTATTTTTTATGAAATATCATTCGCATGCTAATTTGAAATGAAGCAAAAAAAAGATTTGAAGAAAAAATATTCAAGTCTAATTCTTCT
>OX387254.1:5776280-5793780 GCA_947562095.1 Branchellion lobata | reverse complement strand
TGGTGAGGAGGTGGTGAGGATGTGGTGAGAATGTGGTGAGGATGTGGTGAGGAGGTGGTGAGGAGGTGGTGAGGAGGTGGTGAGGAGGTGGTGAAGAGGTGGTCAAGAGGTGGTGAGGAGGTGGTGAAGAGGTGGTGAAGAGGTGGTGAGGAGGTGGTGAGGAGGTGGTGAGGAGGTGGTCAAGAGGTGGTCAAGAGGTGGTGAGGAGGTGGTGAGAATATGGTGAGGAGGTGGTGAGGAGGTGGTGAGGAGGTGGTGAGAAGGTGGTGAGGAGGTGGTGAGGAGGTTGTGAGGAGGTGGGGAAGAGGTGGGGAAGAGGTGGGGAGGAGGTGGTGACGAGGTTGTGAAAAGGAAGTGAAAAGGTGGTGAGGAAGTTGTTAAGAGGTGGTGGAAAAAAAAAATTTAAAAAATGGTATAAAAGTGAAAAGAAAGAACTAAAATAGTTTGAATAAAAAGAAAAAAAATGAAATTATGATATAAAATTAATCAGAAGAAATGAGGAAAGATTAATGTGTATAAACTCAAAGCAAACTTTTGTTTTGATGAGGGGAAGTGAATGGATTGAAGACGAAGGTGAAAAAGTTGGAAGATTTTTTATAGAGAGGTTGAAGAGTGGACGGGACAGTGATCGGGATAGGAATAATAAAATGAAATGCACTGTTTAGAGAGAGCTCATATATAAGCAATATTTATGAGCGGTGCATGAATGACAAAGATCTGGTTGATAGCTGATGGTAGTGTAAAACAGAAGTCAGCCCACAAAGAAGAAAAATAATTTTTGAAGTGAAAGTGAAATGACAAAAGTAAGGGAATAAATGAAGAGGCGTACATTTTGAACGTTACACAAAATTTATTTTTATTTCCGCGACGACGTTTTATTGCCTCCGTTACTTTTTTGAAGCTATTAGAGGCCAATAAAGGCATAATTAATTGCCTTTTTTAGCGAGATAGTATTACTCAAAAGTCAAGGCGAATAATGCGGATAAAATTTGAGAGTAATTTCCAATTACAGCCTTCATAGCGCCTTCAGTAACGTCTGACTTTGTTGATAACGAATGCAGAGCAGGCGTTGGTGGTATTTGCCTCCTTAAGGTTTTCATCTAAGCAGTCCTGTGTGAGCGGAATAATTGACTGCTCTCGTATAGATGAATGCAAGAAAAGCGAATGAAAAATGAAAATTAAATGTCACAATATGAATTATGGAAACAGTGATACTCATGCGTATTGCATGCCAAAATTAGACCGTGTGCCTGTTTCTCTTGAAATCTCAAAACGACGCCATTTATGTTAGAAAGGTTCACACATACTTTGCAATACACAAGATCGCATAGTACCACATAAAAACACAGAACTACAGAAAGCCGCATAGAACTATATAGAATCACATGAAACAACATAAAAGTACATGGAACCACTTAATACTACATAGAACCGCACATCTTCTATTATCATCACATGCAACCACAGTTGAAGATTGTCACCAAACGTTGTAAGGCACTGAAATGTATTGTTTTTGAAAATCACTCAAAATTAATCAAAACTCTATTAAAAAACAAACACACGGACCAACCTGAAAGCTACACGATGACCTAGCATCACACGCGTCAGCCACAATTTTGGTCACTTCAGCCTTGCAGCCCAGGAAGCCATAGTTCTGTTGCACACATCGGCCTATGTGCATGCGTCCGTACCATGCCTCTAAAATTTCCACCACGCCTTCCACCCCCTTCTTCCTTCCCTCTTCTACTCCACCTCCTTTTCCATTCTCCACTTCACCTCTTCCTATACCCGCTTCCAACGCCCTCTTTCCACTTCTACCCTCAATGCCTCCTTCTTTCACCACGTGTTTTGCTCTATCTTCATCTTTCGCGAGTCCACTTCTTATTTCATGCGCAGCCATGCCACCCTTCACCTCCTTTAGTCCGCCAGTCATGAGTGGTACGGCTTGTGCATTATTTTTGTTGGCAATTCTTATGCCTTTATTGTCCTTACTCTCGAACTTTCTGTCATTTTCCCCCCCCATGCTTCTTCCTTCATTTGTACCGCAGTCGGCTTCGAAGTGTTCCAACTGGCAAATCTCTCCCTCTGTGTGTGTGTGTGTGTGTGTGTGTGTGTGTGTTTGTGTGTGTGTGTGTGTGTGTGTGTGTGTGTGTGTGTGTGTGTGTGTGTGTGTGTGCGTGTGTGTGCGTGTGTTTGTGTGTGTGTGTGTGTGTGTGTGTGCGTGTGTGTGTGTGTGTGTGTGTGTGTGTGTGTGTGTGTGTGTGTGTGTGTGTGTGTGTGTGTGTTTGTGTGTGTGTGTGTGTGTGTGTGTGTGTGCGTGTGTGTGTGTGTGTGTGTGTGTGTGTGTGTGTGTGTGTGTGTGTGTGTGTGTGTGTGTGTGTGTGTGTGTGTGTGTGTGTGTGTGTGTGTGTGTGTGTGTGTGTGTGTGTGTGTGTGTGTGTGTGTGTGTGTGTGTGTGTGTGTGTCTGTGTGTTTATGTGCATGTGGTCATGCATGTGTAAATTTGTTTCTAAGCAACAGTAATGCGTCCTCGTGTTATGACTCGAGGACTTAGCGAAGTTGTGATGGTTTTTTCATACATGAACTAACTTCAGCAAATTTATTATTTTTTTCTGTTGAGTTAAAACGTCAAAAATAGGAAAAATTTGAAATTTAATTTTTTTTGACAAGAGGCTGACTTTTTATCAAAACGAAACACTCACTTTTACAAAAAAAATTATGAAGTTTTTTTTTGTTTTTTTACTTCGTTTTGTGCATTGAATTTTTTTTAATCTTGTTCATATCCTCTAGAGATTTTTTTCTTTTTTTCGTAAAAACATCACAAATAAATCATTTCGAACGAACTCTCGAAACGTCGAGAATATTTTCAAATTTGATTCTTCAAAAATAAAATTATTTTTTCAAAATCAAAAACACTTTGTTTTTTTTTGTTTCTTTCAGCATCCCGTTATGAAAGGATTTTTTAATATTATTCAATAAAATCTGTTCACAATTAGAGTTAAACTGTTCTACGTCAGATAAGAGTCAAAACGATTAATGTTCGAGATCGCCACTTCTTCCATTTATCACGCCTAATCAGACAGACAAGAAAGCCTTTTACGAACAAGCCCAAGCTTCAAAAAGATCCTCTGAAAAAGAAAATTTGTTTTTCAAAATGAAAAACTACTTTTTAAAAATATCAGTTTTTCATAAGTTTTTCAACAACAAAAATGAAAAATTAAAAAAACAAAATGCCATTTAAAACCCGGCTCGTTCAGTGGGCGGTTTGTGAGGTTACAACAATGAAGAAGTTTTGATGAGTTGAGCTTCCAAAAACTCTACCCTCCTTTTTAGAGCTTCCAACTATTTTTTCTTTGGCTACAAGTATTGAAACTTTCAATTTAGTTTTTATTATTTTGTTTGGATTTTTTTGACTTTCACAAGAAGAAAGAACTTGTGATGTTTATTTAAGATTGAAAAATATGAAAATTTCCAAATGCTACTGAAATGAAAAACTGTTGGAAATAGAAAAAATGTTTTGAAAACCGAAATTTCAACACCAAAAATACTTCAATTTTTTTTAGTTTTTCACTTGAATTAAAGCTCTAAACACCATTGTTGTTGCAGATTGTTAAATTAAATATTTTAAATATTTTTGTTTTGGTATTTACATTTTTCAATTTATAGTTTTGAACTGTATTTGATGTTTTTATTGGGTTTTAATTCGATATAATTGTATCGTTTTATTTTTTTAATAAAAACATAGATGAAGCTTTAAACATGAATAATCAATTAAAACAAATTAAATCAAGCAAAAATAACAAAAAAAGATAAAAACAGAAAAAAAATCAGCAGACAAAAAAACAACAGACAAAAAAACAACAGACAAAGAAAGTAACAGACAAAAGAAAAAACAAAAAAAAAGCAGACAAAAGAAGCAACAGAAGCGGCTCATTTTCACCTCTCCACACAGCCATGGCTTCTTTTCCGCTAGACTTTGTTTCACTACTAATAAGTCCCAAATGGCTCATAAGGTAAGCTGATTAGATCATCTAAATGTTTCCCCAGCAACCGTCCCTCCACTTAGCAACGCACGTCTTTCTTTTTTCTTCATCTATCTGTCTCTGTCCATTTTTCTGTCTGTCTCTGTACATTTTTCTGTCTGTCTCTGTCCACCTTTCTGTCTGTCTCTGTCCATCTTTCTGTCTGTCTCTGTCCACCTTTCTGTCTGTCTCTGTCCATCTTTATGTCTGTCTCTGTCCATTTTTCTGTCTGTCTCTGTCCATCTTTCTGTCTGTCTCTGTCCATCTTTCTGTCTGTCTCTGTCCATCTTTCTGTCTGTCTCTGTCCACCTTTCTGTCTGTCTCTGTCCATTTTTCTGTCTGTCTCTGTCCATCTTTCTGTCTGTTTCTGTCCATCTTTCTGTCTGTCTCTGTCCATCTTTCTGTCTGTCTCTGTCCATCTTTCTGTCTGTCTGTCCACCTTTCTGTCTGTCTCTGTCCATCTTCGTGTCTGTCTCTGTCCATTTTTCTGTCTGTCTCTGTCCATCTTTCTGTCTGTCTCTGTCCATCTTTCTGTCTGTCTTTCAGTTTGTTTCTTTTTTCTTTTTTTCCCAATTTTTTATCGTTTTTTTTCACATCTTTTTTTTGGGTTTTTTATGGTTCCATAGTAAACATCAAGTAAATACTAATTTGAAACATAATTATCCCACATAATTTTACTTTTGGTATTTAAAAAAAAAATTTATTAACTTTTCAATATTTTCTTTTTTTCCCTTCGTTAGTCACAACTTCTCGAAAAAGTTCTTTGAAGAAAAAAAACACACACCCATTTATCGAACCTCAATTTGTATTCGATAAAGATTTCTAAAAGTGAAAAATACACGATAAAAAATTATTTTACGCCACAAAACTCGCCAAAAAAATTATTTCCATATTTCATAGAAAAATTCTATTATAAGATTGTTTATTTTTTATTTTTTTCCATCTTCAAAAAAACCTTTTCAAGGGTTTTTATCGATGGGATTTTCTGGAGTGGCGACCATCAAGTGTTGCAACCAACATTATGACGTTGCAGCCACAACAACGTAGCTTTTCAAACCATTTTTATCAAGTTACTTTTTCAAATTTCCGATAATCTCTGCTTGAATCTTTTCTCAACTCTCTCATATCTATTTTCTTTTTGGAACAAAATTCTAATTAATATTTTTAAAATTTTTTTTTGAAACTTTCTATGAAGTTTTCACTAAATCCTTTAAAACTAATTCGCAATTTTTCAATTTCCAACTGAATAAAACTTTTCTCCAAGTTCAAAAATTTCAAAATCATTTTTTTATAATCTCTTTTCCACTTCCACACTCTTCCACTAATACCACGAAGGTCATTGTTCTCGTCTTTCCATTGTCCTTGAAACTCACTAGGTTAATGACACTCTAAAGGTTTATATATTATTTTTGGTTTTAATGTACGCAAAATGACCATAACAGTTATATAAGTAAAATTTTGTAAAAAACCCTTAGTAAAAGTATTTTTGAAAAAATAAATTAAAAAAATAATGCCTTTTTTGAAATGAAAATGTAAAAAAAGACCAAAAAATGAATTAAAATCTTTTGAATTTCTATTTAAAATTCATTAAAACTATTAAATTGATTAATTGAAGATAGAAAAGTCTCTAAATAGGAAAAAATTCGATCAGATACGAACAAAAACTGATTATAAAAAAAGTACTTGGGTAAACGGAAGAAGGAATATAAACAAAAAACAAGCATAAACAAAGAGAGGAAAATGGAAAAAAAGAAGCGAAAAGTTTAATTTTATGGTGATGGATTTTTGTGTGTGCTTCTATGGTGTGAGGTATGTGGTTGTGTGTGTGTGTGTGTGTGTGTGTGTGTGTGTGTGTTTGTGTGTGTGTGTGTGTGTGTGTGTGTGTGTGTGTGTGTGTGTGTGTGTGTGTGTGTGTGTGTGTGTTTGTGTGTGTGCGTGTGTTTGTGTTTGTGTGTGTGTTTGTGTGTCTGTGTGTGTGTGTGTGTGTGTGTGTGTTTGTGTTTGTGTGTGTGTGTGTGTGTGTGTGTGTGTGTGTGTGTGTGTGTGTGTGTTTGTGTGTGTGTGTGTGTGTGTGTGTGTGTGTGTGTGTGTGTGTGTTGTGTGTGTGTGTGTGTGTGTGTGTGTGTGTGTGTGTGTGTGTGTGTGTGTGTGTGTGTGTGTGTGTGTGTGTGTGTGTGTGTGTGTGTGTGTGTGTGTGTGTGTGTGTGTGTGTGTGTGTGTGTGTGTTTGTAGATAATTATGGTAATGTTGTCTTCAAAAGTTACTCTTCTTCAAGTCAAACATAACACGAGAATAAAAAGTTAATTCACTCTAATTAACAGAATTTATAACTTTTTTGTTTCTATTCTTGTTTTTCTTTAAAACTTTCAGTTTTTTGACTTTTTACTTTTCCATTTCGACTTTATTTTAGCTCAAACATTTTATTTCATAGTTAACTCCGTGTAACTTCTGCTTAGTGTATCAAGTCTCTGTCGCAGCACACGCGATGGGACGTCTACCAAAATCACAATAAAAATAATAATTATTTTTTTAATTTTAATTTTCTTCATTAAAAAAGGTAGCTGAGAAATATCATTTACCCTAGTGCAAGGATGATTGGTTGTTCAAGTTTATAAGCACCCCAACCAACACCACACACATCTTTCTCCATTTTATTTTCCATTTTTTTCACTCGCCCCCCCTAACAACCACCTGTGACCCCCATAAACTTTAATTTGCTTTTAAAGTCTCATAATAAGCGCTATATGATCATGGAAATAACTCTATTTTTAATTCAAAAATTTTGGTTATTTCATCCTAGTGAGTTAATATAAATAGATATATCACCTATGCACTTGTATTTATTCATTTATTCACATTCACTTGGTCGTGTTAATTCATAATCAACTCTAAGTAAAATTCATTCATTCTTTCAGTTATTCTTTGTTCTTCCCTTCAGTTAGTCTTTGTTCTTCCCTTCAGTTAGTCTTCGTTCTTCCCTTCAGTTAGTCTTTGTTCTTCCCTTCAGTTAGTCTTTGTTCTTCCCTTCAGTTAGTCTTTGTTCTTCCCTTCAGTTAGTCTTTGTTCTTCCCTTCAGTTAGTCTTTGTTCTTCCCTTCAGTTAGTCTTTGTTTTTCCCTTCAGTTAGTCTTTGTTCTTCCCTTCAGTTAGTCTTTGTTCTTCCTTTCAGTTAGTCTTTGTTCTTCCCTTCAGTTAGTCTTTGTTCTTCCCTTCAGTTAGTCTTTGTTCTTCCCTTCAGTTAAACTTTGTTCTTCCTTTCAATTAGTCTTTGTTCTTCCCTTCAGTTAGTCTTTGTTCTTCCTTTCAGTTAGTCTTTGTTCTTTCCTTCAGTTAGTCTTTGTTCTTCCTTTCAGTTAGTCTTTGTTTTTCCTTTCAGTTAGTCTTTGTTCTTCCCTTCAGTTAGTCTTTGTTCTTCCTTTCAGTTAGCTTTTGTTCTTCCCTTCAGTTAGTCTTTGTTCTTCCTTTCAGTTATTCTTTGTTCTTCCTTTCAGTTAGTCTTTGTTCTTCCCTTCAGTTAGTCTTTGTTTTTCCCTTTAGTTAGTCTTTGTTCTTCCCTTCAGTTAGTCTTTGTTCTTCCCTTCAGTTAGTCTTTGTTCTTCCCTTCAGTTAGTCTTTGTTCTTCCCTTCAGTTAGTCTTTGTTCTTCCCTTCAGTTAGTCTTTGTTTTTTCTTTCAGTTAGTCTTTGTTTTTTCTTTCAGTTAGTCTTTTTTTTCGGTTCAGCTTTGTTCATTTTTTATCAATTTTTTTTCCAATTTTTTTATCAATTTAATTTATTCTTCTTGGTTTACTTCTAATTCAATTTGTTATTGATTTATTTCATATATTCTGTTCATTTTCCATTTATTCATTCTTTCATTCACTCAAACGACTCACGTATTCTTCAGTTCAACCACACGTTCAAATACACATCCTTTTATAATGAGTAAAAACATGATAAAACTGATTTTTTCATCCATCAAATTATTCATTTTTTTAAATAATTCTTCAATTGAATTCTTTCTTCATTAATTTTCAAGTAATTCATTCCTTTCTTTCATTCATTCTTTTATTCTTTCATTTATCATTTTTTTCGTTAATTTTTTCTTTTACTCCCTTCTTCTTTCATAAGAACGCGCAGTCAGAAGCTCTAGCGAGGGTGTCGGTATTTCACGCTCGGAGCCTGTTAACTTATGTCGCCTACGTGGCTGGTCGCATGTACCATTGTAATCATAAAAGAGATCATAACTTTAATTGTAATGGCCTCAATGTATGGCACAATTATGATAACTATCACTGAGGTGATACTTCTCCAATTTTTATTTTTACTTTCGTGATTATAACAACAGTAACTTATACGAATAGCACTAGGATCATGGTTATATTTGTTAATACGATTGGACTTTCGACAAAAGTGAACTATTACATCAAAAGTTATGATATATATCACAATCACATCAACAGTTGGAAATTAAACAATTTTTTCAATGGTGAATAAAACTATTTTTCAATAATAGTTCCAATTTTTGTTCCAGGTATCACCTAAGTCATTATTTCAGGAACTATCTCAACTACAAACACACACATGAGAAGCTGAACACTTTATGATCCCTTCAAAATTGTAAGCAAATATAATTAATTTGAGATTATAATGGAACTGAAACCGAACTCACAATTGAAATTACCATTGCAGACTCGATTATAATCTCGCCGGAAATTACGATTGTGTATGGCAGCTTGAAAGCTTTTTAGTTTAATTTATTGGATATCTGATTAGTAGAGGGATACACAAAAGTCGGCGTAATCAGTAATGTTTATGTTTTGTTGTTTGTATTTTTTTTTCTCTGGTCTGGGTTGTTTGTAAGTTTTTATTTATTTTTTCTTTGCTTTTACTTTAGTTTTTCTGAGTTTTTGTTTTGCTTATTTTTATAGCTCCTAAACTTGGAGGTTATTAAAGACGCTGTTATTATTCCCGAATGATATTACTTTGGGAGTCATAATGGAAAAGAAAAGATGATGAGAATGAGGAGGAAGAGAAGGAGCAAAAAAGAAATAAAAAAGAAAAGAGGAAAAATAGAAAAAAATATATAAAAAATAAAAACGAAAGAAAAACGAGACAAGATGAGAAAAATGAAAAAAAGAAATTGTTGGTTGGCGATTAAAGAGAAGGAGCAGGTTGTGAATGATGTTGAGGGTGTAAGACTGGGTTGGTGGGGGAAGAAACTAAAAAAAATAGAATTTTTCCACATCGGAAGTTTTAATTTTTTACGGATCGCATGGTCAAATATAGTTTCTAAAGTGCTCTCAAAAACATTGCAATCTTATTTGTATTGACTCCAAGCTGTGAGTTTCAAAGGCACCAAAATATGAAACTCTATAGGCGGTTGTTTTGTTAAAAGTACGCAGCACAACAAGAATGACGAGGGAAATTGAAGAGAGGAGGGGAGACTAGTGTTCTTAGGGGACGTCCCTACGTATTAATCGTGCTTGTGAGATGGCTGCCTGGTACACACAGGTGAATGATGACGTAGGGTAGGTCACTTGAGCATGGAGGGCAGTGGGTTTGTTTTGTAAATTGCCGTTCCCGTGTTCGTTTGCGTCTAAAACATAGTTATACGAGTGTTTGTTTATTTGCATGAAGCCTATAAACAAAGAAACCTTTTATTTTGTTTTCCTTTTTTATTGTTTTCTTTCTTTATTGTCGCTTGACCGACGCCATCCCATTGTTTTATATCACCATTTCAATATTTTTTCTCAAAAGACTTTTTTTCTTGTTAGAAGCCGGGCTTTTATTTTATATCTAGATTTTAAATTCTCTGAATTCTTTTTCGTTTTATATATTAATTTATTTTATTTTTTATTATTTTTTCAATTTATTTTTCAAAATATTTTATTAGTTTAATATTTTTATTTTATTGTTTTAATTTTGTTTCAAGTATTTTCCAAAGAAATCATTTTTTGAATTTTTAGTGTGAATTTTTATAATTTTTTTCCAACTGACTCGTTCGTGTTTTGAAGTATTTTTCTAGTAATTTTAGAATTTTCTTTCAATTTATTTCAAAATACTCTAAAAAACACGGTTTCAAAATTATTTTACAAAGAATTTTTACTTTATAAAAATATTTCATACAACTTGTTCCTTTATGCCTTCTCCAAGAATTTTCCATTTTATTGTTAAAAGAATTGATTAAAAAAAAATCTTTTTCATGAATTAAATTTTTTTTAGATTTTTTTTCAACTAAAATAAATTATTTAAGAATTTCAATTGAAAAAAATTAATTTAAAAGTTGATTTTTCAGAAATTAAGTTTGAAAGTTATAATTTTCAAAGAATTGAGTTATGAAATTTATGATTTGTTAAAAAATAAATAATAATTTCTTTTTGAGCCATAATTCATATTGTTTTACAAATAAGTTTTGAAGCTTTCAACTCCTTCATTGAAAGACCTTTTCTTAAAAATGAAGCCACAGAGGTAAGGGGTTGTTATGTAGCTGCAAAAAGGGATTGCAACCATCATAACCAAAACTTGATAAAATCTTGCAGAGTTTTGAAAAAAATTCTTCAGGAAGGAGAAAAATCTATCAGACGAAACAAAGAAGAAATTGTGGAGCTGTTGTGTAGAAAAGACAAGGATAAAAGGTGATAAAAAAACATTAAGTTAAGAAATTGAAAAAAAAAACATTGGTTATACGATATGAGCTGGATTTGTGACTACTCATGTAAAGATTATATGAAAACAAGATAAAAAATGAGATAAAAAATGTTTCAAATGGATGAGAAATGTTCGGAGGTTGCGAAAGAAGTATAAAATGCTTTGAAACTCTACGGGGTTAATGCCACTGTAACAATATTCGTATTTGTATTGTATTGTATCGTAATGTATTCGAATGAGCATTTGAAAGTTATGAGGGAAAATAATGCAGAAGCCCCTTAATTAGGTATTTGAGAAGACAGTTATTACGTTGGACAGGAGAAAAATGAATTAATAAACAAGATTTAAGAATCTAAGTGAAGAAGTGCATGAAGTCAAAAAGGATGTGAAAGAGAACAGAAATGAGATGAGATGCATGGCAGAAAAGTGTGGAAAGATCTCATCAAAGAATCGAATCCATGAAGAAGGGTAAGATTAAAGGGAAAAAAGAAAAAAATTAAAAAATTAAAAAACAAAAAAATTAATGAATGAAAAAACAAAAAAAACAGTAACCAGCAAAATTTAAGAATTAAAAACTGGACATTTTTTAATTCAAAATCTGCCACAAATAAAAAAAGAACTCTATGAAAGCGCTAATATAGCTTTCAAAAGAGGAATGAGGCAAATAAGAGAATTGGCTTATGATTATGATGTTATGGCTCGTAATGATTGAAAAGATTTCTTTTGTCATGTTTTTTTATTTACTTTTTGTTTCTTAGATACGATTTCATTGTCTTGCAGAATTACCCAATAAATAAAACTTGGAAACAAAAGGCTTTTGTTCTCCTTCGGTATTTTTTCATGCTTGTGTGTTTTTCTTTATAATGTATGTGTGTATAAGCGTTGAATTGGAGTGGTAGGCCAGCCTTATTGTGATGTTCACTGCGTTTTGCCTTGCGTTCACATTTTTTTTGAAAATTGTAGATTTGTGTGTATGTATGTGTATGTGTGCATATGTTTTTGTAGGTGCGTGTGAGTGTGTGTGTTTACGGACCCGCGTGCGTTTGTATGTGTTATATTTGTGTAAATTTGCTTAAAATTTATGCAAAAGGTTTGTACGAATATGGATTTATACACTTTTTTTTACGTGTGTTGAGGCAAGGGTCAAAGGTTGATTGAGGTGAGAGGGAATGGACTGGTTGGGATTGAAGAGCGGTGCACTGAATTGAACAATTAAAGAAGCGAATGACGGCAATATCAAGGAAGTTTGCTTTCCATGAAGTGTGGGGGTGAACAAGGAAAGAAGTATCTAGAAAGCTTTAGCTGGAATAAAGAAAATGAAGGAATGCGAGAGGAATTAAATATTATGAATGGTCGCGAAGTTGGAAATGGCAGAAAAATTAAAAGTTATAAATGGCAGAAAAGCTTGAAAGTTATAAACGGCGGCATAAACGTGAAGAATTGATCCAAATTAAAACAAAAAAATATTTAAATAACAAAAGTAAAAACGAAAAAAGGATTAACTATAGAAAAACAGAAAAAAGTAGAAAAACTATAATGTGTAACGTCGGAAAATATTAAAAATGGAAAAAAACTAAAAAAGCATGAATGAAAGTAGTTTGTTTTTAAGAAAGTATATAATTATGACCGTCCTGCAGCTATTAATAAAATTAATGTTTTGTATTAATTGGGGAATTCGTGATAGGTAGCTATTTACATGGAAATTGCGTGGTGGTTGGTGGAGATGTATGTTAGAGAGCTGGTCTGTTCGTTGAAAGGTTGCCTGTATGGTTGGTTGGGTGGTTGGTTGAGTGGTTGGTTGAGGGGTTGGTTGAGAGTTTGGTTGAATGGTTGGTTAAACAGTTGGTTGGATAGTTGATTGAGTGGCTGGTTAAGTGGTTGGTTTGGTGGTTTGTTGAGTGATTGGTGATTTTGATAATTAAGTGGTTTAATAACTAGTGTGTCAAGTGTTTGTTCAGCTGGTAGAAAGAAAATTTGAAAGATTTACGATAGACTTTTGCCAACACTATGATCACCCTACTAATGGAAAATGTATATCAAAAGCGACTCTGCACAACTACACATAGGCACATGAAGAGACCTATAGCACAATGCACGATTACAGTCATCATTACCTTGATCACCTCAATCACACAACTACCACGACCACACAACCAATACGACCACACAACCACCACGACCACACAACCACCACGACCACCCAACCACCACGACCACACAACCACCACAACCACAAAACCACCACGACCACAAAACCACCGTGGCCACACAACCACCACGACCACACAACCACCACGACCACACAACCACCACGATCACACAACCACCACGACCACCCAACCACCACGACCACACAACCACCACGACCACACAACCACCACGACCACACAACCACCACGACCACACAACCACCACGACCACACAACCACCACGACCACAAAACCACCACGACCACACAACCACCACGACCACACAACCACCACGACCACAAAACCACCACGACCACACAACCACCACTACCACATAACCACCACGACCACAAAACCACCGTGGCCACACAACAGTTATTACCAGACAGAGTCGCAAACAACCACACAATCAGAAAAACCAACCATTAGTCAGCACAACAACACGAATCGACACATTACCATAAACACATCCACTAACATGTACACGCAACCACACACCGTCCTTCCAAACCACACAAACATTTTCCAAATATGCTATTACAACTTCTTTGAACCACACAAACGCACGCACACAAACACATACACACACACACACACACACACACACACACACACACACACACACACACACACACACACACACACACACACACACACACACACACACACACACACACACACGCGCGCGCACACACACACACACACACACACACACACACACACACACACACACACACACACACACACACACACACACACACACACACACACACACAAACTCACACACACATATACACACGACCACACACTGCCACACCTGCAGCTACCACATTAACCACTTGAAAGGCTGCTGCGACCGAAGCCTAGGGTGGTTTGTTAATTGCCAACGTAGAAAGGCAACGCAGTGACAGATGAATGGCTGGCATAAAAGTGGTGTGTGTTTTAAAAGGCGGAAAAGGAAAGAATGCATGGGTGGATAAATGGATGCTTGAATGATTGAATGGATTGATTATGATTAACCAGTTGATTTAGTGAATTGAATGGAAGTTTTGGTCAGGAATGTGATTGGCTGGATGAATAGTATTGAGAATAGATAAATGTGACATGAGGATGTATAAAGATGAAGGTAAAAGCAAATGGATGGATGAAAGACAAAAATGGATAAGTAAAAAACAGAAGTAAATAAATGACAGACTGGATGGATGGATAGAAAACAGTGGTGAATGAATGAAAAATAGGATGGATGGATAAGGAATGAGGCTGGATGATGCACAACGAAAGCATCCACGACACTAAAAAGTCCTGAAGCCAGAAAGCAAATGACTCGATGGAATGGTGACGAAGCTAATGAGAACCTTCTGAGGCTATTAATAGGAGACATTTTAAATTATTAAAGAACTTCCGTACGAGGTAGGTAAAGATTATTTGGATATAGCGATGTACTTGTATGGTTTTTTCTATTCAATTTTTATTTTTTAAATTATTTCAAAAATCAGTTATTTTGATAGAAATTGAAAAAAGTTTTTACTGGGGTTGTTGTCAGTGCTTGAGGTGGTGGGGATGATGATGGTGTTGGTGGGAGTGGTGGGGATGATGGTGGTGTTGGTGGGAGTGGGGATGATGCTGGTGTTGGTGGGAGTGGTGATGATGGTGGTGGTGGTGAAAATGGTGATGTTGGTGGTAGGAGTGATAATGCTGGTGGTGGTGGTGGTGATGATGGTGCTGGTGGGAGTGGTGATGGTGATGATGGTGTTGGTGGGAGGGGTGGCGATGATGGTGATGGTGGTGATAATGATGGTGGTGGGACTTCAAGATGGACGGAAGGTTGGAGGTGGCTGGTGTTTGAAGAGTAAGATGGCAGAAGCTGTTTTTTTCTTTTTGTGAATAAAAAAACTGTTCGATAAAAATTTCAAACGTAACTTTGAAAGAAAGAAGAAAGACTTCAACGCAATTATAGAAAAATCTAAAGCAAAATACAAACTGGCAAGTTTTTGAAAATTTTTATGAAAAAATTTGAGAGTTTAATTCAAAGAAGTTACGGTTAGAAGTACATGTCGAGAGATATGATGTTAAAATGAAGCATCAAAAGGCAAAGGAGAGAAAGAAGCAATAGGGTGCATTGCAGCATCTGTCTTTCGTCAGTGCTAATGGACTTTGAAATGTATAAAAAGAAAGTTGAAATAAATTAAATAAATACTGCCAACAATTTTTGTTGAAAGAAATCATAAAAAATATATTTTAAGTTGAGAAAACGACATTTTAATTTTGTTTTGAAAAATTTTATTAAAAAATTACTTCCGTACCAAAGCGAAGAGCCGCTAAAAGTTAACAAAGAAAAGGATGGAGCGTTAAAAGCGGGCGTTAAATGAATTACGAGCGTCCCGAAGAGAAGGTTTAAAAGTGGAGCGAGTGCCAAAAAAGTGTATATTTGAAGGCAGACGTCAAAAATAACGAAGATAATAAGGTATAAATAATAAAGGGGTGATCATGATGGCGGCCACTGCGTGACGAGCAATTAAGGCGGACAGAATTTTCAAATGGCGCATTAGTGGAAATTTTCGGCAACTTAATGGGCTTGTTAAGGTTTTTTTGAAATGAAAAATACGACATCAGCGCTAGATAAATGTCTAAATTAGATTATAAAATATCACAAATGGCCTAACTTAATAAGTAATAATATCAATAGTGTTAGTTGAAAATGTCTCTACAGTAACATTGTATTTGTTTGAATTGCATTTTGTTCCACCACGCCAAGTCATAATTGTTTTAGTTGAGCCAAGCTGCTGGCTTGAAAGTATCAACATCAAAACGATCATTGATGCTTGCTACGGTCAAGGTTACAACTATGGCAGATTAAGCAGGAACGTATCAGAAAACAATTAAAGACAAAGATGTTCAGGGGAGGCTGATAAAGATCGAAGGATGAAGGAAAAAGATGGATGCTTGGAGTCTGACAGATGAGCGGTGTGGTGATCTATCAGGAATGCCTGGTGGAGAGATAAGTCGACAATGTTATTAGCGTTGTTATCTTTTATGTTGCTAGTCATTAACAATTTCGTTAACGCGATTAATTGCTCTCCATCAATAACAATTTCTAGTCGCTCATCTTCTTAATCGTCCATTCTTCCTTCCCTGCCTTTGCCAGTATTCCTGCTCATCTCTTTCATCTTTCCTTTTCCATTTTTTCAATTTCCATACTACATCAATCTCCTTATTTTGGCAAAATACAAACGAAATTATTGATCGGAATTCATTTATTCACTAATTCTTCAATCAATCACTCTGGACTCACTATTCAGCGAGCATCAGATTCCGAATATGATTTCCTATGTAACGATTATCACGTGCAACGTGCAATCAAAAAATGTCCTTAATCTTTACACATCTCCACATCATTACACACTACCACATACTGTCACACACTGCCACACACTGCCACACACTGCCACACACTTCCACACACTGCCACACACTGCCACACACTGCCACACATTGCCACACACTGCCACACACTGCCACACACTGCTATACACAGCCGCAACAACAACACGCTTAAATTAAACTAGATTTAAAACACCAACTACGGAAAGCTCCATAACCAAACACCACAACCAAACCACAACCACACTGCAAACCACACAACAAAGCACAAAACACACGACAACCACACCACAGCCACACCACAGCCACACCACAGCCACACCCGCATTACAATCACAACCACAACCACACCACAGCCACACCCGCATTACAATCACAACCCGCATCACAACCACAGCCACACCACTACACACAGAGCCACATCTCAACTTGCTACAAGTGCCATTGTGGCTGATTACTTGAGCATGGTGTGGTCTTATTCTTTACAGCTCTCCTTGCGCTGCCTCCACAAAGCTCCTATATTTATTGTTCTGAGCTCTTTATCACAATCTTTTTATCGTTATTAATTCCACATTGTTCCAAACTACCCGCCAAACCTCCACCCACCATAGGCGATAAATCCCAAACACCCTTTTCAGTCTATGTACCCATCCATTCAGTGGTTTTAAAAAAAGTGGTTTTTTATGAATATTTTTATATTTTTTGGACTGTTTATTGTGTTTTTATTTCATTTATTTATTTTCCACTATAAAATATTTTTCTTTTTTTTTCATTTGGCTCCACACATCATTGTTTTGTTTTCCACATTTTTTAATATCATGTTACAAGGGTATTATTTTGTGCCTTTCCTCGTTTCTATATGGGTTTTTTGCATTAATGGATAATAGGCTCCAACAATTCAACCTGAAATTCAGGTTCTTTTCAAGTTTAAAACAAAGGTTTCGCAAAAAGCCATGAAATATTGAAAAAATATGCTTTCAAAATTTTTAACTTGAAAGAAAGCGAGATCTCTCAGCGATTGAGAGTTTTTTTCTTTCAGAAATGATTGAAGTTTTCCAAACCGGGTCGGATTATTTTGATGAAACATTGAAAGGGATCTTCAAATGGATGTCGGGAGATTTACCTCTTAATCCATTTCTGTGGCAATGGCAGTCTGAGTGGCTGTTTTGTGCTTGTGTGATGAATCTCTGATCGACTGGCCAATACAAGAATGAAGACGCTTGCATTACTTGGAACATTCAAAGCTAACCCTTTTAGAACATTTATTATCGCAAGGACAAC
>OX387254.1:5761280-5771280 GCA_947562095.1 Branchellion lobata | reverse complement strand
CGCCCCTAATGGTTATTGAAGATGCCACGTTAGGGATCGATATACTTTTGGAAGAATGCGAGTTGAGTTTTACTTTGAAAAATCCGATTTTTGCTGAAGTGGAATTTTACACTTTTAGCAACCTGCATCCCTCCTCAACCATTTGAATTCATTTTAACTATTTCCATCCACTTTTAACCTTTTTCTTTCAGTACATTATGTTTCTTATTATTGATTTTTAAAATCTTTTTCCTTCTTCACCTTTTGAGTTTAGTATTGTGTAACCTTTGTTATTGGATTAATTTTTCATTTCATCAACGTTTCCAGTGTTTTTTTTTCGTTTTAATTATCATTGTATCTCATTGTTGTTGGTGTTTTTATTTTTATTAAAAAAACTACAAATATTCGTCAATCAGTAACTGTTTTTTTGATGTTATCAATACTGCCAATTTTTATTATTATCACTGCCTATTATCATGAAAGTGCTAGTGTTATTTAAAAAATCAGTCGGTATTACTTTGCAAAGTTCGAAAAAACGCTAATAAGCTATTTTTTTAAAAAAAGAACTGAAAAAATAAAAACAAACAAAAAACAAAAAGAAGCACGTAGTTCGATTTTTTAATCCACAAACAAAACTCTAATTAAAAACTGGTTTTTCAAACTGAAAAATATCTAGTTTCCTGAATCAGTACGAATAATTTTTCAAACTCAAGTTTTTGAAGCATGTTCTGAGTTTCAACTAACTGAAATGTTTTTTTATTTTTATTTTATTTCATCTAATCGAGAGCCTCTTCAAAACCATCCCACACGGATCCATACCTTAAAGTTGCTCCTTCAATTATTCACGAAAAGTCCCTATAAACCATCTTAGGTAAATTTGAAATGTTTTCGCTACATTTGTTTTTTCAAATAGTTGTTTCAAGTATTTGATATTATCGTTTTATAATTAGTTTTGAAGTTCAAACTAAATTATATGACGTCATTTTTCAACTTGAAAATGTTTCATTTGTTATATTGTCAGTTATAGAAGGTTTTTCAACTTTTGAAAATTATATGCGACAATTCTTAATCACTTATGCAATCCAAACAACAACTTATCGAATAAACCATCTCAGCTTCCAAGCCTAACCATTCCTTTGATTCTTATATAGACACCGATTGTATACATATATACATGTGTATTTGTGTGTGTGTGTGTGTGTGTGTGTGTGTGTGTGTGTGTGTGTGTGTGTGTGTGTGTGTGTGTGTGTGTGTGTGTGTGTGTGTGTGTGTGTGTGTGTGTGTGTGTGTGTGTGTGTGTGTGTGTGTGTGTGTGTGTGTGTGTGTGTGTGTGTGTGTGTGTGTGTGTGTGTGTGTGTGTGTGTGTGTGTGTGTGTGTGTGTGTGTGTGTGTGTGTGTGTGTGTGTGTGTGTGTGTGTGTGTGTGTGTGTGTGTGTGTGTGTGTGTGTGTGTGTGTGTGTGTGTGTGTGTGTGTGTGTGTGTGTGTGTGTGTGTGTGTGTGTGTGTGTGTGTGTTTATGCATGTTTGTCCGTGTGCCTTTGAAATGTCGTCTTCCTTAATTTATCCGTTTACAACCACGTTACAAAGTCTCAACCACTTAAAATTAACAAAAAAATTTGAAAGTTGCGAACAGAGGACTTCGCAAGTAGCGGATGGGTCGCAATTACCTTCGATCGATCTCCTTCCTCTCTAATTAAGTTCACTTTTGAAGTCGGAAGTCTTAAGTAAGGACCGCTTACCTCCTTTCTGGTTAAGTGCTTTTCACTCCATTGCAATTGTTCCTTGTGGGCGTGCGTCTCTGCAATGCTGAAATGGAAATTAATACTGGCATCTGTGTTCGTGTGGTTCTTTTTGTTTTATTCTGTGTGTGTGTGTGTGTGGAAGTTTGTGTGTATAGTTGTGTTTGTTTGGTAGGTAAGTATACATGTATGTGTGTGAGTTTTTTGTATATTTGTGTTTTTGTGGTAATGTAAGTATGTATGTATGTGTGTGTGTGTGTGTGTGTGTGTGTGTGTGTGTGTGTGTGTGTGTGTGTGTGTGTGTGTGTGTGTGTGTGTGTGTGTGTGTGTGTGTGTGTGTGTGTGTGTGTGTGTGTGTGTGTGTGTGTGTGTGTGTGTGTGTGTGTGTGTGTGTGTGTGTGTGTGTGTGTGTGTGTGTGTGTGTGTGTGTGTGTGTGTGTGTGTGTGTGTGTGTGTGTGTGTGTGTGTGTGTGTGTGTGTGTGTGTGTGTGTGTGTGTGTGTGTGTGTGTGTGTGTGTGTGTGTGTATGTGTGTGTGTGTGTTTGTGTGTGTGTGTGTGTGTGTGTGTGTGTGTGTGTGTGTGTGTGTGTGTGTGTGTGTGTGCGTGTGTGTGTGTGTGTGTGTGTGTGTGTGTGTGTGTGTGTGTGTGTGTGTGTGTGTGTGTGTGTGTGTGTGTGTGTGTGTGTGTGTGTGTGTGTGTGTGTGTGTGTGTGTGTGTGTGTGTGTGTTTGTTTGTCTGTGTCTGTGTGTTAACGTATGTACATATGTTTGTTGGTGAGCACGAGTGCGCACGTGCAGGTTCCAGGGGGTATATTTTTCTATAGGCGTTTTTAATGGCGAAGTGGTCATAAAACAAACAATGAATAATATATTTTCGAAATCCACACAAGTATCGATCGGAGAACCAGAAATTGGATGAAACGACTGGTTGAAGAAAAGGCAATTCATCAATCAATCAGCCAAAGTTTGATTAAAGATGAGTGGATCAAAAGGCTTTAATGAATGAAGGAATGCATAATGAATGACTTTGCATGCTCAACTGCTTCTGCCTGTAATAACGACTCCATGGATGAATGGGTGGGTTATTGGGTGGATAGAGAGATTGTTGAAAAAGGGATAGCTGAATGGGAAAATGGATGAACATATGAGTGGAAAATTGAATGGATGGGTAGATGAATTGATGGTCGGCTGGAAGGAAAATGGATGGTTGTCAAGTCGATTGGATGGATGGAAAAATATATGATTGGGTGGATAGATAAAAAAAGAAATGTATGTGTGGATGGATGTAGGGTTAAGTTATTGGCTGGGTATGTAGATGGAGAATTGCACGATAAAAATAAAATCGAAACAGTAGCAGAATGGATAAAGGAGCACGAAGTAATAGGTTTATATGCAAGTAAAGAGGTTTGCGGTAGGGAAGGATGAATAGCAGGCTGGAAAAAGAAAAAAATTTAGATTGAAAATGAGTGATAAGAAAAAAATGATTAAAAATTTAAGTGGGAAATAAGTGGAAAAGAGGATAAAAAAGGTGGAAGAGATGAATGGAAAAAAAAGAGTTGGTGAAAAAGGGATAAAGATGGGTGGAAGGTTTGGACGAGTAAGAGAAAAACACGTTAAAAAGGAAAAATAAAGAAAAATTATAACTTTTAATGAAGAAAAAAATGGCAGAAGAGAGAGGAAAATGGTTGGCTGAAACGATGCAAAAGACAGAGATTGACGGAGGAATGGTTAGGTAAAGGAGTGCAGCTGCTTATGTTTTTGTAATGTTTTTATTTTAAATTTGTATGAACAGAAAAAAAATAAAAGTAATCTTTTTTGAATGACCAAATAATAAAATAAAAGTAATCTTTTTTGAATGACCAAATAATTCAGCTTCATTTTACTTTTTGGCTAGAGACCCTTGCCAACGTGATTATTTACTTTGCATTTTGCATGCAACTGTTTTTGCTTTCAGGATCTACAGTCCCTTAAAACTTTCGGTCGCTTATTTATGAAAAACTCCCCAATTTGTTCATATTATTAAAAAAACAAAAATATTTTACATTAGCTTAAAAAATAAAACGAAAATACAATGCAGTAATAGCTTTAAAAAAACGACATTCGATAAACTCATAAATGTATAAATTATTTTCAAAAATAGAAAAATACAAAAAATTGAAAAATTCCAAAACATAGTTTTTTATAAAAGATTAAAGAAATTAGTGTATGGTCCGAAGGCATAAAGAATGCCTAGGTTCGATTCCAAAATGAGGTTTCACTTCGATAAATATCTCTTCTAATTAATTTATGTTGACCAAGTGCCTTGTATTAATTCAAAATAATGTTTCACCCTCTTTCAAAAAGGCTATTTCGTGCCATTTCTTTGGTTTACGTCAATTTTTTTTTGTTTTAAGCTCAGAAATGCACTTTTAATAGAAAATTCATTTATGCATTTTTGGGCGTACTGACTGAAAACTCACAGGAAGGTCATTTGCCTAACATGAATGAGTACTCTCTTGTCTAATATTCCATGCCTATTACTGCTGCTTAAGCTCTCAGTACCCCTTCTAATCCTCAAATAACTCCAAAATCGTGCACCGACTTCAATCTTCAGTGGTCTTGAAGTTTTCATGGCTGAACGCCAAATAAATAATATTCATTGTTGTTTTTGCAAACGCGCAAGGCCCTCCAAGACACACTTTTATTGGAAGTCTCGTGACTTTTTCAACGTGGTGCAAGCGTCAAAGGTGCCCTTGGAAACATTGCGAGGTTTGCCGCTGCAGTAATACCCTTTATGTTCGCCTAGGGAGGCCTCGGAACGTTTTGGTCTCAGTGATCGAATTAAAACGGAGGGCCGGCAAATAATTGCATGTGCCTTATCGTAGTTAGCATCACTTGCTGAAGTTGCTTCTAGATTATTTAAAGCCTTTGGTAAAATTTTAAACAAAAAAAAGAATGTTTTTTTCAAAAGTTTTTTTGTCGAAAAGTTTTATTTTTTAATCTTTGTTACATATGAAAGTTGCAGTTCAAACTTGACAGGTTTAAACTCTGTTATCGGCGTAAACATTTGCAAAAAATTGAATTTAAAACACGTCTTGGCGTTGATGCGTTGCCAAAACAAAATTGTTTGGTTGTCTACAAAACTCGAAAAAAAATAAGCTTACTATTTTTATTTAATTATCGATTTAGGACAAGGATGTAAACTATGCTTCTTCAATAATCACCGTGATAAGAACACGCTTACAACAATTGAAGAAGAAATGGATCACGAGTCAACAAAACAATACATTACCTTCAGCAAAATAGTTTGCATAGAATACACATGAAGGCGACAACAACATCCAAAAGTGAAAATAAAAATGAATGATGACGTGGTAGTTGAAATTTTGGAAAAATTAAAACACTAAATTCGGGATACAAGAAAACAAAAGAGATTTTGCTGGAGCGGTTCCAAGAAAAGAACGACTTCGAGTTATTAAAAGGAGGAAACGGATGGAAGGAAGATGATGAGCTGTCTGGATGGATGAAGAGGTGGATGGGGAAGTGGATGGAAAGAAGAACAAATAAAAAGATGGAAATGGATACAAGGAAGAGAATGACGAATGAAAAATTAAATGCAAAAGAGGTGGGAAATATTTTAAATAAAAACGAAAAATTATGAAAAAAACTAAAAAATAAAATGAAGCAAAAAATAGCAGGGATGAGGATGGGAAGCGTGAAACCCAAGGTCAAAAGAGAAGGTTGATGAGAGTGGTGGGTAATGCGTCAAATGCAAGGGGATGGAAGTGAAAAACTTGATCAAAATAAGAAATGAAATATAGAAGGAATGGTGTGGAAGAGGTTGTGAAAGAGGATGTGGAGAAGGATGTGGAGAAGGATGTGGAGAAGGACGTGGAGAAGGATGTGGAGAAGGACGTGGAGAAGGATGTGGAGAAGGATGTGGAGAAGGACGTGGAGAAGGATGTGGAGAAGGACGTGGAGAAGGACGTGGAGGAGGATGTGGAGAAGGATGTGGAGAAGGACGTGGAGAAGGATGTGGAGGAGGACGTGGAGAAGGACGTGGAGGAGGATGTGGAGAAGGACGTGGAGAAGGACGTGGAGGAGGATGTGGAGAAGGATGTGGAGAAGGACGTGGAGAAGGACGTGGAGGAGGATGTGGAGAAGGACGTGGAGAAGGACGTGGAGGAGGATGTGGAGAAGGATGTGGAGAAGGATGTGGAGAAGGATGTGGAGAAGGACGTGGAGAAGGATGTGGAGGAGGATGTGGAGAAGGATGTGGAGAAGGATGTGGAGAAGGATGTGGAGAAGGATGTGGAGAAGGACGTGGAGGAGGATGTGGAGAAGGATGTGGAGAAGGATGTGGAGAAGGATGTGGAGAAGGATGTGGAGAAGGACGTGGAGGAGGACGTGGAGAAGGACGTGGAGGAGGATGTGGAGAAGGATGTGGAGAAGGATGTGGAGAAGGATGTGGAGAAGGACGTGGAGAAGGACGTGGAGGAGGATGTGGAGAAGGATGTGGAGAAGGATGTGGAGAAGGATGTGGAGAAGGACGTGGAGAAGGATGTGGAGGAGGATGTGGAGAAGGATGTGGAGAAGGACGTGGAGGAGGACGTGGAGAAGGACGTGGAGGAGGATGTGGAGAAGGATGTGGAGGAAAGTGTAGAGAAAAGTGTGGAAGAAGACGGGAGCTGATGAGAATGACATCTACAAAGACACTAAATTTGAGCACTGGATTGAAGACTGCTTTCATCGGCGTGAATGAAGGTGGATTGAGGGTTGTCACGAAAGATCGCCTGTGTGTCAAGGGACGCTCTGAAGAAGGTGGTGATGGCTGTGAAAAGAAGTAGGGATGGTAGTGATGAGGAGTGGTGGAAGTTTTGAGAAGAGTGATGGTGGTTGTGATGAAAAAGATGGTAGTTATAAAAAAAAGTCGGTAGTTGTGCAAAAAGAATGCTTGTGAAAGTTTCCAGAAAAGGGAAAAACAGGCTGTTATCTGTTAGCGGGGCTGGTTAGAGGGTGTGGCGGTAGAGTTTGACGAGTGAAAGTGGTTAGGTTTAGTGGAAAATGCTTCTGGCAATGAATGGAAAAGGAACTAAAAGGTTGAAAAAAATTAAAAGGTTGTGATGAATTGACAAAAACTTGAGTTCAAAAAAAAATTTTCAACTTTTAAATTCGAAAGTCTTTGGAAATTTGAAAAAAATTAAAGTCAATAGTCCAAAAGACTGTTGAGCGAGAATGGAAAGAGATTTAAAAAAGGTAATTTTGCAAAAAAATTCTTCTAAGCTAAAAAAATGTGAAAAAAATTAACAAAAGAAAAATTAAAACTTAAAAAAATGAGCATGTGATTCAGTTCTTTGCAACATACTACAACTAGGCACGTGTCAGGAAAGAAGGATGTAGAAAAAGAAGGAAAAGTATATTAGAGCGAGTGGCTCAAATCAATAGGAGGATGTGTGGGAGAGAATTTGTAAGATAGGTGTGAGAAGAAACAATCTCAACAAAAATATTTTGAAATCAAAAAGATGGGTAGTGATGGTACTAAGTTGGTGGGTAGGTGAGTGATTTGGTGGGTAAGTGGGTGGGTAGGTGTGTGAATTGGTGGGTAAGTGGGTGGGTAGGTGAGTGAATTGGTGGGTTGGTGGGTGAATTGGTGGGTTGGTGGGTGAATTGGTGGGTGGGTGGGTAGGTGAGTGAATTGGTGGGTTGGTGGGTGAATTGGTGGGTTGGTGGGTAGGTGAGTGAATTTGTGGGTTGGTGGGTAGGTGAGTAGGTGGGTGGGTAGGCGAGTGAATTGGTGGGTTGGTGGGTAGGTGAGTGAATTGGTGGGTTGGTGGATGAATTGGTGGGTTGGTGGGTGAATTGGTGGGTTGGTGGGTGAATTGGTGGGTATGTGAGTGAATTGGTGGGTTGGTGGGTGAATTGGTGGGTTGGTGGGTGAATTGGTGGGTTGGTGGGTGAATTGGTGGGTGGGTGGGTAAGTGAGTGAATTGGTGGGTTGGTGGGTGAATTGGTGGGTTGGTGGGTGAATTGGTGTGTGGGTGGGTAGGTGAGTGAATTGGTGGGTTGGTAGGTGAATTGGTGGGTTGGTGGGTGAATTGGTGGGTGGGTGGGTAGGTGAGTGAATTGGTGGGTTGGTGGGTGAATTGGTGGGTGGGTGAGTAGGTGAGTGAAGTGGTGGGTTGGTGGGTAAATGAGTGAATTGGTGGGTTGGTTGGTAGGTGAGTGAATTGGTGGGTAAGTTGGTGGGTATGTGAGTGATTTGGTGGGTAAGTGGGTGGGTAGGTGAGTGAATTGGTGGGTTAGTGGGTAAGTGAGTGAATTGGTGGGTTGGTGGGTAGGTGAGTGAATTGGTGGGTTGGTGGGTGAATTGGTGGGTTGGTGGGTAGGTGAGTGAATTGGTGGGTTGGTGGGTGAATTGGTGGGTTGGTGGGTGAATTGGTTGGTTGGTGGGTAGGTGAGTGAATTGGTGGGTTGGAGGGTAGGTGAGTGAATTGGTGGGTTGGTGAGTGAATTGGTGGGTTGGTGGGTGAATTGGTTGGTTGGTGGATGAATTGGGGGATAGGTGAGTGAATTGGTGAGTTGGTGGGTGAATTGGTGGGTTGGTGGGTGGGTGGGTAGGTAAGCGATTTGGTGTGTTGGTGGGTGAATTGGTGGGTTGGTAGGTGAATTGGTGAATTGGTGGGGATGTGAGTGAATTGGTGGGTTGGTGGGTAAATTGGTAGGTTGGTGGGTGAATTGGTGGGTGGGTGGGTAGGTGAGTGAATTGGTGGGTTGGTGGGTGAATTGGTGGGTTGGTGGGTGAATTGGTGGGTGGGTGGGTAGGTGAGTGAATTGGTGAGTTGGTGGGTGAATTGGTGGGTTGGTGGGTGAATTGGTGGGTGGGTGGGTAGGTGAGTAAATTGGTGGGTTGGTGGGTAAATGAGTGAATTGGTGGGTAAGTTGGTGGGTAGGTGAGTGATTTGGTGGGTAATTGGGTAGGTGAGTGAATTGGTGGGTTGGTGGGTGAATTGGTGGGTTGGTGGGTAGGTGAGTGAATTGGTGGGTTGGTGGGTGAATTGGTGGGTGGGTGGGTAGGTGAGTAAATTGGTGGGTTGGTGGGTAAATGAGTGAATTGGTGGGTAAGTTGGTGGGTAGGTGAGTGATTTGGTGGGTAATTGGGTAGGTGAGTGAATTGGTGGGTTGGTGGGTGAATTGGTGGGTTGGTGGGTAGGTGAGTGAATTGGTGGGTTGGTGGGTGAATTGGTGGGTTGGTGGGTGAATTGGTTGGTTGGTGGATGAATTGGGGGATAAGTGAGTGAATTGGTGAGTTGGTGGGTGAATTGGTGGGTTGGTGGGTGGGTGGGTAGGTAAGTGATTTGGTGTGTTGGTGGGTGAATTGGTGGGTTGGTGGGTGAATTGGTGAATTGGTGGGGATGTGAGTGAATTGGTGGGTTGGTGGGTAAATTGGTAGGTTGGTGGGTGAATTGGTGGGTGGGTGGGTAGGTGAGTGAATTGGTGGGTTGGTGGGTGAATTGGTGGGTTGGTGGGTGAATTGGTGGGTGGGTGGGTAGGTGAGTGAATTGGTGGGTAAGTTGGTGGGTTGGTGGGTGAATTGGTGGGTTGGGGAGTGAATCGGTGGGTGGGTGGGTAGGTGAGTGAATTGGTGGGTTGGTGGGTGGATGAGTGAATTGGTGGGCTGGTGGGTGAATCGGTGAGTAGGTGGGTGGATCGGTATGTTTGTTGGTGAGTGGGTGAGTGAATTGGTGGGCCGGTGGGTGAATTGGTGAGTAGGTGGATGGATCGGTATGTTTGTTGGTGAGTAGGTGGGTGACTTGGTAGGTTGGTGGGTGGGTATGTGGAGTATGTTCTAACACGTTTAAAATTTTACAAACGATGTAAGTTGAAATAGAAAACAGATATGAAAAAAATAGTTTTGTAAAAAATGAGCAACGAAAAATTTGGCTAGGACGGAGTGAATGAGTATGATGGGCCGGCATATGGTGTGAGCAGTATAATGAGGTTGTGAAAAGAATTGTGCAGCTGAAGTAAATGAGGGCCTTTTGAAACAAAAAACACAAAAGTGAGTGAACGCATGATAGAGTAGTTTGTAACAACTGAAAAAACTGCATGAAATTTAAATTGAAAAAACTTTGCACCGCTCAAAAAAAAAAAACACCAAACCGTAACCACAAAAAAGATTCACTAAGTTTCCAGAAAAATAAAAGTTATGTGTTTTTTATTGAATAAAAAAAAGGAGTTTTGTTTTTATAAAAAGAAAAAGAAAGACAAGAAGCAGAGAGTAGTAAAAGTTGGGTGGGTTATTG